>APFE030408223.1:8016-24390 GCA_000404065.3 Pinus taeda
TTTTGTGGCTTTGTATTATTATTGTTAGGTCGGCTGGGTTATATTGTGACTCCTTAGACTCCTATATATAGTAAGGAGGTTTTGTCATTTGTATCATCGAAGAATTGTTCATTTATGTAATGTAAAGGAGGTTTCCCCCTCGAAGAGGCTGAATTCTAAGGCGTTGATCTCTCTTTTCTATCTTTTCTTGAGCTAGTTTCATAACACACATATCCCTCAAATAGGTCTCGGTCCTGGAAATGGAACCATTTGTTGGCCTGGTTTGGGCTGACCTAAGTTCAATCTATACTGCGCACCAACAAAACCATCAATCACTAGCCCTTTCAGCACCGACCTGCAAGCATTCAAAAAAGATCGTAGTCTAACCTGAAGTGACTATGGGAGGCTGTAGAACCAAGTTTCTACAACCTTGAAGGATTAGGATATGTGGTATTATTAGGTTTTATTATTATTATCATTCATAAATCACTTCGTAGCATTATATTAAACACTTAAACATGTCATATAAAACCATAAACCATCACTTTGATGAAGGTAAAATGCAATTGTAATAACTACTACTCTACAACAGATAATAAGAAAATATACACATCAAGACACCAAATTACCGTGGTTCACCCCAATGTGTGGTTAATTCCATAATAATTATTGCTTATATAATGAATCTTTGTACAACAAACAGTTCTTGTCTATGCACTAACGTGGAGGATGTCTGCATGTTCAGCTGTAGACTCAGACCTCTTCAAACTCAGCTGCAAAGCCTCTTCTTCGCTACAAAACTACAAATCACAATAATTCAACCATAACGTTGATTTGGATCCAAAGATACATGATTCTATTCCAATTATTTCACCCTATATATACTATTACATCAGAGGGTTACATCATTACAATACCATGGTCCAAATACCATGGACTCCCTAAAACACGAAACTATGGTCCAAAACCATTGACCCTTTACAAAAATAGTGCGCTTTTATAAAAAGGAGGGGCTTCAACCCACCCTGAAGCCCTTACACCGCATGGTATATTCCAATTTCTCCACTGTGTGGTCCACTTCGCTCTCATGTTGCTCCACTGCATGGTCCACTTCACACTCTTTTGCGCACTTCGCCCCACAAAATGCAGAGACTTTTCAAAAATGTAGGCCAAGTTGGGCTATGCCCAACAGGGTTCAAGATCATACTGTCTCAAACCTCCACGATAAGGAAACTCCATTTTCAATGTGGAAGGCATTAACGGACATGTGTCAAAATAGTAATAACCATAGGAAGTTGACACTAAAGGACAAGCTCAAAAATATCAAGATGGAGAAGGGAAATACAATACCAAAGTACTTGACCAAGTTCACTCAATGTTGAGATGATATTGGAAGTGTTTGTGTTACAATTATTGAAGATGATCTAGTGATCCTAGAACTTCTAGGACTTCCCAAGAGTTGGAACAGCTACCAGGACTTAGTTAATTGAAGGGAGAAGCTACCAGAGTGGGAGCGATTATGGTCCAACTTGGTACAAGAAGGGATCCGACGGAACACCAGAGGTGGATCCTCATCCAAGCATGATGATGAGGAGAACTGTTCCTTAGATGGAAAGGTAAAGAAAGGGAAGGGGAATTCATCCCATTCCAATTAAGATTCTAGTCAGGGCAGCAAGAAGAAGGACATGTCAAAGATTAAATTCTTTTATTGTCATGAGCTAGGACACTATGCCACAAAGTGTTCACACAAGAAGTTCAGTAAGAATCCCTCAGGAGGAGTGGTAGGTGAAGCTCTTACTTCACAATTCGAATAGATTTCACCCTCATCATTTTCATGGTGACATCGGTGATGGGTAGTGTTTGGTACCTGGATAGTGGAGCCTCATTCCATATGACCAACAATGAAGAGTTCTTCAATGACTTAGAGGAGAAGGACCTCAAGATGTACATCGAGATGGGAGATGATGGGAGGTATAGCATGACTGGAATCAATATTGTTATATTTCAGAGTGATTCTGACACTCTTCTCACATTAAAAGATGTCATGTATGTTCTAGGTTTGAATAATAATTTGGTTTTAGTTGGCATGTTAGAGGACCATGGCTATGATGTGATATTTAGTAAGTGAAAATATTTCCTTTGTCATATAGACTCAGGACAGGTGAAGAGGATTGGGGTTTGGATGAAGAACCTCTACAAATTAGATGTAGAAGACTATGATTCTTTGAGCACTAAAGAAGAGAAGGTGAAGAGCCAAGACATTAGTGAGTTGTAGCATAGAATATTGGGTCACTTGCACCATGGAGCTTTGAATATCATGCTGAAAATCTCCACAATACTTCCCAAGGGTACACTCGATGAGAGACACACATGCAAAGGGTGTACAATGGGGAAGTACAACAAAGCCTCCTTTCATGATAAATACAGTCGATCACAATCGATCCTTGATTGAGTTCACTTAGATCTGTGTGAATCGTTCTCGACAACATCCACAGCGAATAACAGGTATTATGTAATATTTTTTCATGATTTTTCTCGTAAGTGATGGATTTTCTTCATATGAAAAAAATATCATACATTCAACAAATTTTTGAATTTAAAGCATTTGTCAAGAAATATACTGACAAGAAAGTTAAAGCTCTAAGAAGCAATAATGGTGGAAAATATGTGTCGAATTAATTCAAGAACTTATGTGCATCAGAAGGCATTCTATGGGAGTTAATAGCACCTCATAACCCACATCAGAATGGGGTGGCTAAAAGGAATAACAAAAGTACTATGGGAGTGGCACAGGTAATGTTACATGATCAAGGCCTACATTTTCACTTGTGAGTTGAAGCATGCAACACATTTTTTCATTTACAGAACATAAGCCCTCATCGAACTCTTGGGATGAGTACACCAGAAGAATATTTTTTAACTAAGAAAATAGATTTGGGAAACTTCAGGATCTTTGGTTCATCAATCTACTATCATGTTACCAAGGATGCACGGAAAAAGCTAGAGCCAACTTTTGAGTTGGGTATATTTGTGGGGTACACTGATACACCTCACATCTATCGGGTGTACTTTTCATCCAACAGGATGACAATGGTTCGTAGAGATGTGAATTCTGATGAAGAGAAGGACATGAGATGTTCCCTTAAGAGGGAGATTCAGTTACTTGTAGATGAGGAGATTTTAGCCCCAAAGGAGGAACTAGGGTGATGTGGATCAACCACATGTAGAGGAGAAAAGAGTGGAAGCACCCACTCATGCAAACACGTCCATAGATGGAAGGAAGCACACCATAGAGGCTGACAGATTGATGCATGATGCTAGAGATAATGTGGGTGCACCCACATCACAGCACAGGTAAAGGAGGTCACTAGATTGGTACACTGGCTACATGGCTCTGATGAGCGAGAGTGTAGAGAATGAGCCGTCCTCATCTGAGGAAGTAGTGCAGCAACTAGTATGGGTTGATGTCATGGTTGCGGAGCATGACTCCATTATCAAAAATAATGTTTGGGAAGTGGACCCAAGACCAGTTAACAAGTCAGTGGTGAGTTCCACATGGATTTACAAGGTAAAGTAAGCAACATATGGGAGTGTGGAGAAACACAAGGCCAAATTTGGGATCAGAGGGTTCTCTCGGGTGGAGGGAATTGATTACGATGAGACCTTTCCTCTAGTAGCAAGGTACTCATCAATAATATACATTCTAGCACTATCAGTGTAGATGGGATGGAAGATACATCATATGGATGTGAAGACATCATTCCTCAATAGTATGATTAAGGAAGAGTTGTATATTGAGCAGTCGAAAGGATTTGAGACCTTCAATAGAGAGTCACATGTGTGTAGACTCAAGCGAGCGTTGTATGGACTAAAACAAGCACCTCGTGCTTGGTACACCAGGATTGGCATTTATTTCACTGGGTCGGGCTTCAACAAAAGTGAAGCAAATGTGAACCTTTACCATACTGTGGTTGAAGGTAATCTTTTTATATAGTATTATATGTTGATGATTTGATTCTGATAGGTGATGAGAAGCTGATAAAATCTTGCAAAGAGGATCTTGCAAGGGAATTCGAGATGAAGGACTTGGGACTCATGCTTTACTTTCTTGGTATGGAATTATGGAAAGGAGATGAGGAACTATTTGTCTCTCAGGGCAAGTATACCAACGTGATACTGAAGAAGTCCCACATGGAGAGTAGAAAACCCATGGAGACTCCTCTGGCAGGTAACTAGAAGAAGGAAGATGCTACTTCAGGTGAAGTAGTGGAGTCTACTATTTACAGACAACTTGTGGGTTCACTTATGTATTTGGTGAACACACTTCAGGACATGTGTTTTGTAGTTAACTAGCTTAGTCAAGCCATGGTTAAGCCAACCAAACTTTATTGGAAGGTAACCAAAAATATGTTGAGATACCTCAGAGGCACCACTCAGTTTTGTCTTTGGTACATACGGACAGAGGGAGTGAAGCTTCAAGGCTTCACATATGTAGATTAGGCAAGGAGTCCATTCGATAGGAAGAGCACATCAAGGGGAATCTTTAGTATTGGATCAGTAGCATTTTATTGGTACAACAAGAAGTAGAGATCAAGTGCACTCAGTTTAGTAGAAGCATATTAAATGACTTCTAGTGAAGAAACTTGTGAGGTTCTTTGGATGAGGAAGATCCTTGTTGGGTTATTTGGTCAGCAAATGAATCCTATTGTTATTTATTGTGACAAGCAAAGTTGTATCAAACTCTCTGAGAATCTAGTTTTTCATGAACGTTCCAAGCATATCGATTGTTATCACCATCTACAAGATTGTGTGCATAGGATAATCATGTTGTTGGAGTATATTCATACAGAGGAGCAGGATAGAGATATTTTTACAAAGGCATTGTTAAGATTCAAATTCAAGTTTCACAGAGGAAGGATCAAGGTAGTAGATAATCCCTTTCTTGTTGAGAGGGAGTGTTGAAAAATGCAACAAGAAAATGCTAATTTAATTTTTTCCTTGAATTAAATTAGGAATTAAATTGTAATTCTAATTTTCATAGCAACTTGTAATAGTTAACTAAGTTAATTTGACTTAGTTGGCTTAGTTAATTCAATTTGGGAGTCTATCTAGTTTCCTGTAGAGTGGTTCCTAAATTTTAGGGGCCCAGGTTGAGTTATTTTGAGTTGTAATTATTTAATTCAGTTTAACTAAGTTAAATTCAGTTAAACTAGTTCCAACTAATGGAAGAATTAGTGGGAGATCTAGTAGTGGGGTATAACCTGTAGTAGTGGGGTGTAACTAGCACTGCCCAACCAGTAAACTGGAGATTCACTCATAATTAATACATGCATTTCATATCAGAGAAAGACCCAGTTGAGATTAGAGTTCAGGGAAAATGTACTGTCAGATGTAAAATCATCTAAATTAAGTTGATGGTTCATGCAATCAGAGGAATGCCTATCTATGGATTGCGTAGTTATGGATGAGGAATTTCCCAAGTAAATATGGCGTAATTCCCTAGAATGCTTCACAAGGAAATAGGATCTTGGTAGGTAACACATTTGGCTAAGTATTGGTTGGAGCTTGTTTGTGAAGCAGTGAGATAGATTGTGATAGTGCAAAGTTTGCTTAGGCTTGAGAAAAGCATTGTAATCTTCTCAAAGTTTCTAATTAATGCAATATACAAATAGCAGGGGTTTTTAGTTGTGGATTTCCCCAAAAAAATATCGCGTTATGTGTGATTTAATTCTTCCTTTTTCTTCTTCGTGATTTCATCGATCAATTATTGTTTTTTTTTTTATGAGTAGAGTAGATTCAAGTCAATTGTTTTAGCATATTACAATCTGCAGTTTGAATCTACAAGGAATTTCTACAGTAAGCCTTCAATCACAACTCAAGGATGGTAATGGATCCTTAGGTAAAAGTATCAGCATCAAGGCATAGCTAAGAGTCTCCAAAATCCAACCGAGACTCTATGGGAGGCAGTGAAATTACAGGGTAAAAAGGGTAGTTTAGGATTTACCAATCTAGGCTTGAGATCCACATATGAAGGAGGATAAACTATAGGAATAAGAGATAAGAACACTAGAGTAGGATAGTATAGGAAATTGATATCTCTAACCATGGTAAATGGTTAAAACCACCTTATAAGCTTTTGGAAAGAGAAGTTTCATAAATATTTTTTATTTTTCCCGAAATTCTAGAATCATCACATCTGCAAAGTATAGCAACTTGCATTGGTCAATGCATCTACTCAGTTATGCAACATGCGACCATCGCAAGTGGACTCAAAGGTAGGGTGAACTAGGGCCAAAAATGATTTTAGAGTTGATAATCCTATAATTCTTGGACTTTTTGGAGAATCAATGCTTGAGGCTTTGCAAAGAGATAATGACAAGGTGTCAAGGATGTTGATTGATCTGATTTCCTGCATATTTGAGTAAAGGTGACAAAATGACATGTAATAGGTGTTTTTTAACATTTAGAAAGGTGACTAAAAGGCCCATCATTTTGACACCATTATGGGGGAACTATCAGTATTGTAGTCACTACTTTTCGCTCAATTCTTGTTTTATTTTGAGTGGTTCTTGCCTTATCATAAGAGAAGGTAATTTTGAATGTTAAATTGTGAGAAATTTTTAAGTGTGATTAAAATGGCTAATCCATCGGCATAGTATTATCTAAATGAGTAAAACAAATTAGATAGGGAAAATTATGTCAATTTGAATATGTTGATATTAATGGAAGGCTATAATATCTAGTCAATTGCATCTCATGATGAAGTTAAGCTAGAATCCCCAATACCTATGACAATGCCAATTCAATGTTGGGAGTGATGAGAGATAAAGGAAAACATTTTCCTAAAAATTTCTATAAAGGATAATGTCATACCTCATATTGAAGACTGCAGGGCATCCAACAAGATATGGACGACACTCAGGTATTTGTATGGGACAAAGAACATAAATTGAGTACTATTTTTAAAGTGTAAGCTTATTTTACTTAATATGGAGGAGAATGAAAGAATCAACAATTTCATTTCAATCATCAAAGAAATTAAAGAAAAAATTGTTGATACAGGTGAAAAGGTTTCTAGCACTAATTTAGTTACTATTACTTTAAATGGTATGTTGGTTGAATACCAAATATTCATCATAGATCTTGTAACAACAAAAAAGGAACCTCCTTTTGATGAATCAACATTTATTCTTATGCAGAAGGAAGAGTGCATAAGGAACCTCCTTTTGATGAATCAACATTTATTCTTATGCAGAAGGAAGAGTGCATAAGGAACCTTAATCACAAGTCTCAAAGTTTTGGTTTGTGTTGGTAGAAAAAGGAAAATAACCATTCAAAGAAAAATCATAGGAGAGAAATAAAGGAGGAAATCCATGTGGAAATTCATATCAAGTCTCACTACCACCACCAAGTACAAATACAACTATGAAGAAAAATGATGTTTGTTACTAATGTGGTAATACTAATAATTTTTCAAGAGATTCTCTTAAAATGAAATATGATTGATTAAAACATAGAAGACATGCAAGAAACTTTGTTGACAATGATGCCTCTAAAGGTAATGATTTCAAAATCCAAAATTATTTATTTCAAATGCTCCTTTATGAGTTGAAATTGATGATATTAATTCCTAATTCATTGATTTTAGTGCATCAATCCATATGTCTTGCAATAGAGATTGGTTTGATACATACTATGAAAAAGATAATGGTGCACATATCTATCTTAGAGATGACATATCTCATGAAATAAAAGGGCCTAGAGATATATTTGTGACTTTGCATATGGACAAGAGAAATAAATCCAAAATGTTATGTATGTAGTAGGTATAATGAAGAATTTGATTTTAGTCTTTATCAGATCAGGATTTAAAGGTTGAATTTATGAAATTGCATTGTATTGTAAAGGATATGTAGTATAACTATAAAAATGTAGCCACAAGAGTAAGATTTGGACCACTATAAAAGCTTGATGCAACAAGGAAAGTTCATCAAGAATTGACATCCACAATCATCTCAAATGAAGACTTATGGAATTAGAGATATGGACGCTTGAATCATAATGATCTTATTTAGCTTCAAAAGAAATAAATAGTGAAGGGTCTTCCAAATCCTAAGTGTGGACATATTGAATGTGAAGGATGTGCACTAGATATATAACATAGGAGAGAATTTTCTCTGCAAATAGAGAGAAGAAAACATGAAATTTTGGAATTAGTGCATATTGATGTATGTGGTCCTAGAAAAACAAGGTCTCTTAGAGGAGCATATTATTTTCCTACATTTATTAATGATAAAATTAGATATAGTTGGGAGTATTTTATCAGAAGGAAAACTGATTTATTTGAGAACTTTAAAGAATTCAAGAATATGGTTGAAAACGAAACAAGTAGGCACATCAAAATTTTCATATCAAATCAAGGGGAAGGCTACACATCAAAATCCTTCACCAAATATTTCAGAAGTAATGGAGTTTTGCAACAATACACAATGCCATATACATCTTAGCAAAATAGAGTAAATAAAAAGATCTATAGAATATTGGTTGAATGTGCTCGAAGAATATAAAAGGCAAAGTTTTTTTTAATGGTTTATTGGTTGACGTTATTAATGCTACTATATATCTCAAAAATAAAAGTCATACTAAATCATTAGAGCATAAAACACTTTTTGAAACTTTTTATGGTTTAAACTAGAAGTTAAATATTTCAGAATTTTTTGAAGCACGACATTGTCACATATTCCCAAAGAATAAAAAAAGAAATTTTGATACCAAAGCAATCAACTATATTTTTGTTGGCCATTGTATAGATCATAAAGTTTATATAACATTTGATCACATCACTCATAAAACATTTTCAAGTAGAGATGCTTTATTTCATAAATATGCAGATGAAATGAGAAAAGAGGATGCTTCTAATGTATGGAAACTACCTAAAGAAAATGATGATATGAATAAGTTGATGAACAAGGGAAAGCTAAAGATTCAATGTGCATGGACACCTCAAGTTCTCAAAGTATGCCAAGAAAGGAAGAAGATATTGTTGACATTATGATGTATGTGTTGTATGTTAGTGTCAGTCTTTGCAGCCTTCCTCTAGTGATCAAATATGCTCTTACAAAGTGGTCTCAGAGTGTCAAGGTCAAATTTTGTCATTTCAGTGAGTCTTCAAGCAAAATTTGGTCACTTTGGTCACTAGGCATTAGGTCTAGGGTTTTCTTTCACTCCTTTCAAAATTGCCCAAATGTCAGTCTATGTTGCTATTTAGCTGAGTCTATCATCATTCATAGGGTTTTCATCATCATGTCAGGTTCCATTGGGTCATTTCACACCTTGTTCATGCTTCAGTTGCGCCTAGGTAAGGTCCATTTCCCTCTCCTAGGGTTTTGGAGGTAATTTCTCTTGGATGGTCAAATCATCTGAAAAAATTGTATCCAGATGTTCATACACCTTCCCCTATCCTTTTGTACCTTATCAAACACTTCCCATCACTGAGATTCCCCAAATTCCTCATTTTTGCACAAACCCTAGTTTCTTGCCATAACTTGGCAATTTTCTAGGCTAGGCCTGTGTTTTTCCATTTTGGACCCCTTCCCCTCACTCGGTCTCTAAGATTCCACTTTCCCCTGCTTCCTAACATCCCTCCCTACTTCCCAAAATTTCCCCAAGAATTTAGAACCCCCTTATCCCCTTCATTTCGCTTCATTTCGACAAAATCCCTTGTTTCGCACATCGGGATAAGTTTCACTTAAAAGATGTTTCAGAGAAATAAAAGATGAATTTTGGAAAACTGAGAGAGGTTTTTGTCCAAAACATGCCAAAGAAGAAAAACCTCCCTCACTGTTTACACCGGTATCATGGTTTTATAGAAACGTCAAAAATACCGTTTCCTCAGGAGAATTGAATGCACCTCTGAAGTGACCTTGGGAAAATCAATATTTCTCCTAGCATGGTTGGCCAAATGACTTTCTTGATGAGTCACATGATAATGAAACACAAAGATCTTTCGAATGAGCTATCATGAGCTCAATTTTGAGTTGAGGAAGGCATTCAAAAGTTGACTGCAACAGCACTATGCCTTGAGGCAGCCTCATTTGGCACATTTTGACCAGTCTTTGGAGATTTGATTTTTGACAAGGAAAATGAACTCCAAATTGAAAATTTCTAGTTGCGTTGGAAATTAGAATCAAATACCTTTACAACTAGCTATCCTGCGCCCAATTTCGACACCGGGAAGGCCTCCAAAAGCCTCCTACAAAATGCACTATGTAGCTGGGTGCGCACGACGCATTGGGTAAGGCGCGCGGCGCATCAGGCCGCGCGGCGCATCATGCACAAAAATGCAGTGTAAAATTACACATGTGTAGCGCATCAGAGGCATGCATCGTGTTGGGTGAGGCCCGCGGTGCACTGGGTTTTAAGCCCGAAATGTGCTTGGAAAGGCATCAAATTGCCTCCTCTCTGCACAAACTTGCAGGTAGGCTCATATTCACTACTTGTGCTTGGTTTTTGAAAGGTTAATGTAATGGGTTCATGATATATTTGCCGTAGAAATCCAGGTTGGAAAACCCTCCTTTGTCAATATAAAAAGTGTTGTAGGGTTTGGAAACAGTGTGTTACCAAGGTTGTATTCTTCCTCATTTCCCTTTGGCATATTTGGCACTTGAAGACAAAGACATCAAGCCTTCATTCCTCATTTTCAACAAATCAAACATACACTTGGCATAGAATTTCAATACCATGGAGGTGGGCACTGATACATCATATGACCAAGACAACGACTCTATAACAGAATTGCATGCACCAGGAGGGCACTAAATTGTCGAAAAGGGAGGATAGACTCCAAATCTTGGTCGAAGCTTCTTTGGCTGAGCATGGCACTTGATGAGGCACCTTCAGCCCAAATTTCAAGGAATTTGGAGAAAATTTTGTCATTTTGAAATTTTTGGATTGCAAAACAGGTTTTTTGGCTCAACGCGTAGCGCGCCGAGCGCGACCCATAAGATTGGGAGGTCCAAATCACAAATGGCTTGTAGTTTTGGATTTGTCATGATGAATTATACATGCTCATCTATTGCCAAAGCATTTCATCAAGTTCTGGGTGACCAAAAGGCTCAAAAACACCATGAAAATCACCTTTTTGCCACCTTTTGCACTAGCAAGAAGTACTTCCGGGAGAATGCACTTTTGGAGGGGAAAATGGACACCAAATTGGAAAATGCCACTTGGGTTGGAAAGTAGACATCCAGGGCTTTCCAACAAGCCAACATGAGCTCAATTTGGATGTCGAGAAGTGCCCCAAAAATAGGTGGAAAGGCGCGCGGCGCATAGGGCTCAAGGGCACGGCGCACAGGGTTTTTTGGCAAAATTTTCACCTTCCAGCTCAGAATTTCGGCCAGTTATGACTAGTTTCACCTCTTGATGTGGTGTTTGACCCAGCTTGATGTAATTTGATGTGTGTGATGTAATTTTGGCACATTTTTACTTGTTTTAGAGGATTCATTCACTAAAAGGTGAAAATTAAATGAATGAATTAGTTTCCTAGCATATAGTGGTAAGTTGTTTGACTACCTAGATTTCAGTTCCTTATTTAGAATTAGTTCAAACAGCTCCTAGAATGATGAGCTTGACCCCTAGAGGAAAGGAAAGGGGTTAGGATGGTCTATATGATGTAATTTCTCAATCATTTTCAGAGGTTGGAGAGGTTGGACATTTGGGAATAGCTTGAGACTATATTGTACATATCTTATCTGCATTTTGGCAAAGGAAAGACCAGGGTTTTGCAGCACTATTTGGGATTCATGTGGCTTTATGTGTTGATGGTTTGTTTCTCTCAGTACTTGTAAGTTGTGTATGTGTACCATTTTCTTTATTTAATCTGCTGTAATTAAAAAAATGAAGTGTTAAGGTAGAATCCATGAACTTGCCATGCTCTGCCTTTAAATTTGTTTAATTTTCTATGTTTTCTTCAGTTTAAGGAGAATCCTTGAGATTCCTTGCTCTCCTTAGCTCCTCACCAGTCTGATCTATCCATCTCACTTACTTTAAGGCATCAAAACAATCGCCTATCTTGCCCCAAGTAGACCTCTGCAAAAACTGTGCCTCATCCCTGCACCCAAATTTGTCTTTCCCTTGAATTCAACAAAACCTTTAAAAAATCATTTCTAAACTCTTTGTACTTAATATCTAGCCTAAAATTAGTCATCAATTTAGTCATCTCGAGCCTCTTTCATTATCTTTTGCCGAGTTTGACCTAGAGAGAGCCCTCTCCTGTCCTAGTAGGGCTAGCTACGAGGCTGAGCGTGGTTTGATGTGGCCTTGAATCTCACCTTACTTTAGCCTAAGGCAAGTTTGAGCGCTAACAAAATAATCATTTTCTATCTTTCTAAATAGGTGTCATATGTAAAAATTAATGATGAACACCGAGGATGGTGTTCTCTTTAAAGAAAGAGTATGTAACATCCCTAAAATATCAATATAACATTTACCATTTATTAGAATATTTTGTATTCTAACTTGATTAATGATTCGTTTAATTTGTTGAAATATTATAATTAGATCGAAAGACAGTTACGGTTAACAGTTCTTTGTAACGACATTTTCATTCATTATTCAAAGAGGATTTATGCTCTTTATGGCCAACACACGAACAATTTGGGGTCTGCATACGTTCTTTGTGACCAACACACAGACAATTTGGAGTCTCAATACATTATTTACGGCCAACACACAGACAAGCGTGATGTGTGCAATTTTCACACTTTGTTGTTGGAGGTCATGAGCGACAGAGGACGCTGGACACCTCCCAGGAGTAGGCTTCCAATACCTAATAATGGATTGGACATGGGCGCTTGTGAAAGCACGCAAAAAAATATTGAAGTAATAGTTGAAAGGATTCTTCATATTGGGTCTATGAACATCATGGCGAAGTTAATTTCAGTGAGTATTTGTTATGGTGGCTTACAGACCCACGATTAAAGAAGCTCCCCAGGTTTTGCAAGGTGAGGTTGAGATTTTTCAAACACCCGACGAGCATTTACGTATCATTTATCCATCTCTCCTCTCTGGAAGTTACAAAGTAATTAAAAATTACGAAGGTTCATCATTCTCTCATGAGGGAATGGAAGGTGGTCGTCTGGGCCAAGTCAACCACAATTTAGACAAACAGGGGCATATAGTAATTCTCCCACAACGCCAAGGTTCAACGCAACTCCAAGACCGTCATCTATATATTTAAGAAAGGTTTTGGATTGTTGTTTCGTATCATTATAACTAAATGTGTGTCTATAAAAAAAAACTACATACAAAAAAGTTTTTTCAAATCAATATTGTGTGTATGTTTAGAAAGATTCTATCTTGTTGTGTTTCAATTTGCTACCCATTCCACATAGCATAAGAGGAGATAATTCTCTTTAAAAAATATTTATTCCTATTCCCAAATTATTATGTTTACTATATATTTATTAGGTTTACTATGATATATACCAATCTCCAAATTATTCTGATATAAAATGGACAGGTTATCGAATATTTGTTTCGTTAAAAACTACCCTACATTCATATGTGGAAAGAAAAACCCTAATGTCCACATTATAAAAAACCCAATAAATGCAGTTAGCAGGGCATTCACATTCTAGCTATGATTTAGATTTAAATTCTACTTGATAATGTATCAATCTCATCTTCTCATATAATATGCGAAGATGAACATTTAAGAGAGAAATAACGTGGCATTCACATTCTAGCTATGATTTAAATTTAAATTCTACTTGATAATGTATCAATCTCATCTTCTCATATAATATGCGAAGATGAACATTTAAGAGAGAAATATTGATTTTTCATGGTAGAGATAAAACAAATATTCTCAAAATAATATAAATATCAATATCAATATATAAATATAATAGCAAGGTAAAAGATGATGGATTATTTTTATTGGTTTAAAAATAAATTATCTAAAAAATAAAGTAAAAATGATAAAACTAACTAATATATATATATAAACAAGAAATCAGTAGCCAGATAATGGATCGATGAAGGAAGAACACGCCAATTTATAAAACTGTTTCCACGCCTTTTTCTTTTTCGACTATTCAGGAAATCTGTCAAAGCTCACTCGAATTTTCAGCCATTTTTCTATAGAAAAGTTTACACCCTCATTATTTTTATGTGAACAGCATCGAAACGCTTCGTCCAACTCTACAATATTATCGGTAACACCATTGAATGATTATTTGTGAATCCTAAAGCCATTGAAAGATTATTTTTCCCCGTGTTTAGCCTGAGCCAGGTTCAACCAAACATACACATTATATGAACAACAACTATTTGCTCACTTCAATTGTCAGATATTGTCATCAAAATAGTAAGAAGTTCAGTGAGTTTCTCCAAAATTAACTTCCACCATCACCATCATTTACACAAATTATTAAATTAGCTCCCACCATCGTTATCTATAAATAATTTTAACGTGTAAACCAACTAACTTATCTGCACCATATGCGATGAGGAAACCCTGCCAGATAGATATCAATCACCCGCTTCTGAGGTACCTGATTTTTGCATAGTAGATTTTGGTGAATATTATCTGAATTGAGGCAGACATTCGCTGGATCCGGCCAAGTAGCTAGCTCCACCATTTTGCATTTTTGTAATGAGATTTTCACATCCTTGGCCTTCATTAAGGATCCATATATTGGAATTTGTTTATGAGGTATTTTCTATGATATTCTCTCAATTTTAGAGAAACTAATCTGTTGGCAACGATTTTCTTTTTAAATATTAATAGTCCACATAACGTGAATGACAAATGGATGCATTTAGAATCGGGCAAGGTTGTTGTAGGATTGAAACCATTATCTTAACATTTGAATTAGATTGTAATTGTGATATTAGAAGCCCACAAGAATATGATAGTCACTAGCATTCCTAAAGTTGGGAAATAACCAAACGACTTTGAGAAATAACAAGACCTTGTTGTCTCATTAGAGTCGATTTTTTTGTGTATCAAACGTGCGTTTTATGTTGATTTAGGGCTACTTCCATAGTTAGCATTTGAACCTATACTCAATGTTATGCTTATATTCCCTAATCAATACTTGATTGTGATATTAGAAGATAACCAAACGACTTTGAGAAATAACAAGACCATGTTGTCTCATTAGAGTGGATTTTTTTTTGTATCAAACGTGCGTTTTATGTTGATTTATGGCTACTTCCATAGTTAGCATTTAAACCTATACTCAATGTTATGCTTATATTCCCTAATCTATTGATTACCATATTCCAAAGTATTTCTGGCTGAGTATGCCAACATCTCTTTAGCGTTGTCGAGTGACGAGTATATCCAAAATCTCTTCAGTATTTCCCACTCATGAGCATATCAAGTATTCCAAGTCCATAACACTTAATAATGAATGTTTTTTTTATCCCTCTATGTTATCAAATAGTTTAGTAAAATAAATTAAATGGTTAGTAAAGGTGGGTAGAAGAGCATTTTACTTCATGATATATTACATTTGTTAAAATTAGAAAAATCATAAAAGTTAATTTAATTATAAATTTATTTTAATATATTATTTATTATTATTTAATTATAAAATTATAAATTTATTTCAAATTTTTATTATTAATTATAAAACGAAATTATATAAGCTTTAAATCTCAAATTTTTTTGTATATTACTATTTAAAGATATTCTAGCATATTATGTTAGTTAAATCCTTATCATAAACTTAATAATTATACATAATTAAATTAAAATTCTGAAAATCTTATTTCAAAATAATCACTAGTATCTAAGTAACAAACAAGTCTTTCAAGAATCTCGAGTTTTTATTAGTGTCCTATGTTTCAACGAAGTATTCGATGGGGCACCAAGACAAGCGTGAAAGTGTATAACCTCCTTTTCTAATCACTTATTTGTACATTAAACCTAGCTATTGGTTGAAGTTTCTACCATGTTCTTCGTAAATTAATCTGGCTAGCTAGTATCATTAAATCAATAAATGTCATGTTTTGAAAATATAAACTTTACATACATAATTTTATAATTTACTTTAATTATAATTACAAATTTTTAAAATATAAGTTATTAATTTGGACCTTATATAATATTAAGAAGTAAAATTATTATTATAAAGTTTTTAAAAATTGAAATTGGAATAATATTACTAGAACTTCACTCGCTCTGTGAATTTATGATAACATGTTTTGTTTTATAGGATATCAAAGAATATCTCAAATTTCTAATATGTCAAAGTCCTTTTACTGAACCATCCTCAAAATACATCTATCTAGTTTAAAACAAATTATCTATTTTTTCATTGAATTTTAAATACTAGTTTTTATTTCCACTATTAGTATTTCAAAAAAGAAACTTACTAATATGTA
>APFE030408226.1:0-11197 GCA_000404065.3 Pinus taeda
TATTTATAGTATTTTTTTAGTATTAATACCACGTGTAAATTCCATGGGTGAATAGATACCATGGGTGATTGAATACCATGGGTGGATCTCACTTACAATACTATTGGTAAATACTATGGGTGAATAAATACCATGCGTGAATGCCACTTACAATATTATAAATACCTCTTCACTTACAATATTATAAATACCTTGGGTGGATGAATACCATGGGTGAATGCCACTTACAATACCATGAATATATTCCATGAATAGATAAATAGCATGGATAGATGAATACGATAAATAGATGCCAATTTCCATTAGAATTATCACCCCACCAAATTAATTAATAAAATATATATTTACGCATATATATCTTCACCCTACCACTCACACTCTTATTTTCACCCACCACTCCTATCTTCACCCTACCACTCACACTCCTATTTTCACCCACCACTCCTATCTTCACCCACCACTTACACTCCTAAATAAATTACCCATTCTCCCCACCTTCAGAGAGAAATGCAACCCACTCCCCACTTGAGGAGAGATGTACCTTCGAATGGAGTTACATAACATATCTACAAATTTATGCGATATACATGTAGATTTTGAAATTGAAAGAGAGCATCGAGATTTGGCTATAGAAATAGATTCAATCATCATATTCCTTTTTAATCCTCACCTCACCCTGCACTGATAAATTCGCACTAGAGTTAAAACTACTCCAACTTTGCCACCCCTTGACCGTCAAACTTACTTAGATGGGTTTGTCTAAAACGCGATCTCGCCCACGATGCAATTGCCATCACCGAAGTGCTGAACAAAACCCTATGATGGGGGTGTCAACGAGTTAAGTAGAACACAAGGGGCTCAGGGCTTGAGCTTCGTCTACCATTTTTCTGTCACCTATGGGAAGATTTTATGGAAATATCAACATCACAATCAATGCAAGTTTTCTTATGAAACCAACGAGACAAGTTTTTTGGTAGTGTCGTGTTTTAATCCGTGATTTAAAAGCAAGTTTTCTTATGAAACCAACGAGACAAGTTTTTTTGGTAGTGTAGTGTTTTAATCCGTGATTTAAAGTTTTGATTTGTGATTTAATTACGCTGTAAGGCGTTACCTCTGAAATCCACACCCCAGCGGCTATCGTGTGCGATTATGGACCTTAACTCCAGCAACTATATAGCGAATATGGATACCTCCCGGCGGTTACTAACTCCCCATGGATACCTCTACACGGTTACTAACTCCCCAGCAATTGCGCGATGAAGATTGATACTCCACGCTGTTAATAACTCCCAGCAATTGGGCGAAGAAGATTGATACGGTTACATGGAAACTCGTTCTGCTCTGTATCCTACATAGCCCGGGGCACAGCGCTCCATGTTTCTGCAGAGCATTGCTTCTGGTGAGTTCAAATCTTGCCACAGAAGTGTATTTGACTGGTACTTTTAAAGGTTTCTGTTAAATGTATTGAAGACAGATCAGTTGGAAGTTGCACTACTTTCAGCGTTCTTCACCAGCATGGGCAGACTCTTCTCTCATAGATACGAACAATTATTGAATTTACGTGCGCTTCCTCCCAAACCTTAACTTTGATCGTTTTTATTGCTTTTCTGGTTCGTAGTGTTGTGCTTTATACTTAAAATATATTCCTGTAATGTCCAGCGTGCATATGCAATGTATTCATGTCTTGCAATATATGTTTAGATAAATTTAATTCTCATAAAACTTCTGGCACAGAAACTCGGAAAGAATAAATGTTACAATGTGGAACTGCCGCTAACTAGTGGAAACATAACCGTAACCGTATTGAATGGAAGAGATATAGCTTTTACATACTTGACCTACTTATAACAAGGTCCGAATTAAAGAAGGTCAGAATTAAAGAAGGAACAGAGAAAAACATTATAACAAGGTCCGAATTAAAAGAAGGTCCGAATTAAAAGAAGGAACAAAGAAAAACATCATAAGATTTTTTTGTGTTTATGGCCAATGTCTCCCATAGCTGTATAGGATCAATGCCATCATCTAATTCATTAGGGATTGTGCAAGTGTCTTCACTCTCCTGCAGTAACGAATTGAATCGTAAAATTGTGGCACCAAAGTTTCTTTCGATATATACATATTAATACAATATACAAGGGGATTAGCCTTCTTTCTACATGAAATTAAAACCACTAGGTGGATATCCTGGCTGCTTATTGTAAGAAGAACCAAAAGCAATCTCAAGATGTTGGAAATACATACTCATCTTCCTCGGCAAAATAATTCTCAAGGATCATAAGTGCTGTTTCTTAGACCTGAGTGTTTTGATAAGACAGCAAGCCCACAATCTTATCCAAGCCATCAGCATCTTCAATTGGGCCCACATATACATTAATATCTGTGATGCCTGCAATTTTTTCAGCCTCGCCAAGTCTCAATATGTTTTCTAGACCTTCAAGGCAGACCGTTATAGTCCTCGGATCGGAGCACCTTAGAAATCATGTAAAAGAAAAAGAAATCATGTCATCAACCTAACATCATGAAAATAAATGAATGTAAAAAATCAAGAATGCAAAGAAAGAAAAGCTTCACACTTTATCTGGTCGTCACTTCCACTGTACGTTGCATTTGAAACTGCCCATGCTGCCTCTTTCTTTATACTGAATTCTGCATTTGCTAGCAGGGATATAAGTGGCGGAAATATTTGGGCATTGATCACAGCCTGCAATGAAAATGGAGTATATTAAATCAGAAAGCTGAAGTTACCTCTTACAAAATATGACATTGGTAGCAAGTAACAATATAAATACTTAGCCATTCCCACCTGAATTTTCTTTTTAGTCCCAGCAGTAATCTTGGAGATATCCAGCACGCTTCTTTCACTATGGTTTTCTTGGTCTCTTTGGTTGTTAAAAGGTGCAAAATGCGAGGAAGTGCCTGATTTACAATAGCAACCTGCACATGACAAAATGTACGATAAAAAGATAAACACTAAAGTAATTTCACCTGTGTTTGAACTTGCAGATTCTTTGCATGGTGGATTCTTGTATCGACTATTAAATCAGATGTCAATATATACAATATAACAAATAAATGTATTCCCTGATTTACAATAGCAACCTGCACATGACAAAATGTACGATAAAAAGATAAACACTAAAGTAAGTTCACCTGTGTTTGAACTCGCAGACTCTTTGCAGGGTGGATTCTTGTATCGACTATTAAATCAGATGTCAATATATAAAATATAACAAATAAATGCCTATGTTTTTTATATGGTCGCAGTATTTAATTTTCAATATCTGAGATATGTGGCCGACCAAATCATTGACCCTATTAAAATTAATAGGGTAAGTAATCAGGCAATTTATGATACAAACGAATATGGAGCTCCGCTCTACTGAAAAATGTTGGAAATGATGAATTCAAGATACCACGTCGTATTCGGTTTTTCCGAATATTATGTAAAATTTCATTTCTGTCGGGAATACAAAGGATGTGGTAGATGTTATCAAGTCACCCAGCCGTCCTGCTACCTTATAAAAGCTTATAATGGGATCCACCTAGACTGAACGGGGCAACGTCGTAGGCCACAAACAACAGCTATTGCATATGTGCACGACGGTGCACGTTTGTGATATTCTTTTATTGACTGTGGAAGGATCAGCACTGATTAATTGTCATTAATCAAAATGGTACCAACTCTCAAGACCAACGAGCCTTGATTCATAAATACCTTAAAAAGGCCATATCACCAGTGGGGATGAATCCAACTAAAAACTTGGCCCTGCATTGCACAGGACAGTAATGACTATTCAAATTAGTTATATGTTCTCAGCGTTATCATTGTATAGGGTGGTTGTATTAAAAGGCATCTCGCTTGGTGTAAAAGATGTCAAAATTAGATTGTAATCTGTTTGATATGACTTATTTATTTATTGTGTATCTTGTGGCCTAGAGTAAGATGGTTTATCTTGTTGTTACAAGCATAAAATCTCCTCTATCCCTTCCGTAATGGATTACGTTCATGTTTATGTTCATGTTTTCTTGGAAACATATCTACATTGATTTGAAATCCCCTACATAATCTACTAAGAATTTTTTTAAAGCACTAGAAGTTGCAATTCCATTTACCTTCGTTGTTTATAATTTCTATGTTTAATTTGGGAATAGATCATCATATTTCAGCAACAAATACACTTCTCACTCTAAATGGAAATTTGATTTTCAAACTCGCAATGATTGCGGGCGCCATTGCCACTGGCGGGAAGAGTTGCCCTTCCGGAGATGTCTGCAGGTTCTGTTGGCGTTGCTCTGTTGGCGTTGCTCTTCATCATGCCGTTCGGGATTATGCATAGGAGATAGCACCAAGTTTAAATCCACAGCCCCGTACGAGGAGGGCCATCAATGGCAATCGATAGGGAAATCTTTTCAAGGGTATCTGTCTTCAGCGGAACCTGTGACCACGGAGTGCAATTCTCTTGCACTAATTTCATTTTAGATTATATGGTGTGTACCTTTATAGCCAAGAGTATGATTTCCGTGGTCCTCCCATGCAAGTTACAGTAGAGTTGCATGGTTTGGTGTGAGAAAGGGTCACCAACATCTTTTGTTAACGTAAGTGTCTTAGTCTTTTGAACATGTTTTAGGGAGAAATTACAGTAACAAAAATCGCAATATTCCTCGATGGCTTTACTAGCCTATAGTGTATAGTAATGTTAGGCCATATGGATAGGGCAAACGCCATACAACGTAACGTAGGATGAAAAGACAATCATAATTAGAA
Source organism: Pinus taeda (assembly GCA_000404065.3). Lineage (NCBI taxonomy): Eukaryota > Viridiplantae > Streptophyta > Pinopsida > Pinales > Pinaceae > Pinus > Pinus taeda. The sequence goes on from APFE030408226.1 coordinate 4,766, forward strand.
ATGACCTCACAATTGAGCCCACATAATGCATATTTTAAGCAGATTACATAATGCATATTTTAAGCATATTACTTTTTGTTGTGGGCAGGTTTTCCAAGTGCATTCTGTTTGAAACTTTTGGTCGAACGTTATTTTCTCTAAATTTAGTAAAAAGTGGAAAAATTATAATTTTCCGTGATTGTATTTATATAATTTAATTGTTTTTTTTAAATTAACATTTACCATATAATTTTTTTAAAATACTATTATCAATATATTCAAAGTGATCATTTTCCAATTAAAAGAATTCCAAAATTATCTTGAAATAGATAGATATTAGTGATTTTCTTTCCTTTTACTATGTAAATGATAACTATTTTATTGATTAAATGGGTGTATCTTAATAATTTCTGAAAAAGATAATGATAACATGATAACTATTTTATTGATTAAATGAATGTACCTTAATAATTTCTGAAAAAGATAATGATAACATGATAACTATTTTATTGATTAAATGGGTGTATCTTAATAATTTCTGAAAAAGATAATGATAACATGATAACTATTTTATTGATTAAATGAGTGTACCTTAATAATTTCTGAAAAAGATAATGATAACATGATAACTATTTTATTGATTAAATGAGTGTACCTTAATCATTTCTGAAAAAGATAATGATAACGGTTAATGAAGTTAGATATTTAAAAAGAGAAAAGGTTTTTTTCCTTTTACTATGTAAATGATAACTATTTTATTGATTAAATGGGTGTATCTTAATAATTTCTGAAAAAGATAATGATAACATGATAACTATTTTATTGATTAAATGAGTGTACCTTAATAATTTCTGAAAAAGATAATGATAATGGTTAATGAAGTTAGATATTTAAAAAGAGAAAAGGATTTAGTGTTCAAGGTAAAAAGAAAAACACGAGTCAAGATAAGAGTCCACATATACAACTGGTACATAGGACAAGAGTCTACATAGGACAAGAGTCTACATATGCAATTTGGACATATAAAATTATCCAAATGGATGTAGGATTGAAAGGATCCAAAAAGAAAATTGGAAAATCCTTATATGAGAACTATATAAAGATCAACACAAAACTTATTCATTCTAGATCAACATATCAACCACAAGCTATATCAAGTGAAAAGTATTTACAGGAATCGAGGAGCACGTTGTTTTCAAATGAGGAATACATAATTTCCCCAAATGGATATTTGTGCCCAACCTTTGACAGAGAGGAAATTCGTGAAAAAATAGGAGATCTCAGAATTTTCAGTGACAAATACAACTCACTATAAATGGAAATTTGATTTTCAGAGAATTATAAATTAAAATCATTTACCTTGAAACTCCATTAGAAGGTTCAAATTATAACGTGCTAAACTAACCATCAAAGAACTAAAGTAAGATCATTAAGCTTCTCACTATAAATGGAAATTTGATTTTCAAAGAATTATAAATTAAAATCTTTTACCTTGAAACTCCATTAGAAGGTTAAAATTATAACGTGCTAAACTTACCATCAAAGAACTAAAAGAAGATTATTAAGTATCTTTTACCTTGAAACTCCATTAGAAGGTTAAAATTATAACGTGCTAAACTTACCATCAAAGAACTAAAAGAAGATTATTAAGTGTGAATATTGATGCTTCATTTGGTCTTTGTTTTTTTTAAAAGTTGAGATGATTTTGAACTTCTATATTGGTCACCCAGACTGGTGCAACATCTACATCTACATCTTCGACTGGTGCAACATCTACATCTTAGACTGGTGCAACATCTACATCTTAGACTGGGGTCAAAGTGGGTGAAGTTCATGCAATCCCACGTTTTGATGCTTCATTTGGTCTTTGCTTTTTTTTAAAGTTGAGATGATTTTGAACTTCTATTTAGGTCACCCAAATTGGTGCAACATCTACATCTTAGACTGAGGTCAAAGTGGGTGAAGTTCATGCAATCCCACATTTTGGGCTTCACGATGAATTTCAACTGAAAAATAGTGGTTTTGTACTTGTTGGATGGTCTTTTTGTTTTTAAAAGTACAAATAAGTTTATTTGTAATAGATTTGTATATATTAAATTTTCTATTAAAGATTATTAAGTGTGAATATTGATGCTTCATTTGGTCTTTGCTTTTTTTAAAAGTTGAGATGATTTTGAACTTCTATTTTGATCACCCAGATTGGTGCAACATCTACATCTTAGACTGGTGCAACATCTACATCTTAGACTGGGGTCAAAGTGGGTGAAGTTCATGCAATCCCACATTTTGATGCTTCATTTGGTCTTTGCTTTTTTTTAAAGTTGAGATGATTTTGAACTTCTATTTAGGTCACCCAGATTGGTGCAACATCTACATCTTAGACTGGGGTCAAAGTGGGTGAAGTTCATGCAATCCCACATTTTGGGCTTCACGACGAATTTCAACTGAAAAATAGTGGTTTTGTACTTTTTGGATGGTCTTTTTGTTTTTAAAAGTACAAATAAGTTTATTTGTAATGGATTTGTATATATTAAATTTTCTATTAAAAAAATTATAATTGGATGCTTATATTTATTTTTAATTGTAATATTTATGTTGACATTTATCATCAGGATTGGGTGAATAAATAAAATCAATGTAAATAAATAATAAGAGACATGAACAGCCATCGGGAGATGAAGTGAACAGTCTCCCTCATGTATATAATGAAGATGAAGTGAACAGTCTCCCTCATGTATATAATGAAGACCAACCTGAAGGAATAATACATACAAATCAATTTCAGAGCCAGCTCCCAAAATAGTTGTAACTCCCTTCTGCCTACAATGAAGATGAAGTGAACAGTCTCCCTCATGTATATAATGAAGACCAAACTGAAGGAATAATACATACGAATCAATTTCAGAGCCAGCTCCCAAAATAGTTGTAACTCCCTTCTGCCTACTACTCTCTATCCACTATCTACTACACTCTCTGTCCCCTCCACAGTCGTTGTCACTCTTTAGTCACTACCACTGTAACCATATGTTGAAGAACCATCTATTGAACAAGACCAAAAGGTTGAAGAACCATGTGTGAATCAGGTTCCTTGGCTGGGAGGCTGGGATTTGCGTGCATGAATCAGCTGTGTATTAACGTGTGAATCAGTTGTGTATTAACGTGTGAATCAATTGTGTATTAACGTTGGTATTAAAATCTGCCCCATTATAAGAAAGAGGAAGGTTTTGGAGAAATCTATTTACATTACAAGTTCTCTTAATAATTATTGAATTTTGTCCTAAGTGAGGTGAATGTGTTTGGATAATCGCAAGCTTAGTTCAAAGTTTAATTCCTAATTCACTTATATGTTTGAGTTGCTTCTCTTTGACTTAATTGTGTTATTATGAATAAATGAACCATTAACAATTATAAAAATATGATTTCTTTTATTGAAACTCAATGTATAGTTGGACTCAATGTGTTGCTTATGTGTTTGAGGAAATGGATGGGTCAAACCTAGATAATAATTATGCTTAATGCTTCCACAACAATATCTATGATTCTAAAGTATGTAAGTACATATTGTAATGAAATATATCAGCTCAAGTTAAAATAAATCAGATAATTTTGGGCCTCGACATTCAGAGATTGTGTCCACACATGGAACACTATGTTACCATTACCGTTCATGTAACCTAAAACCATATGCTTTAATTGTTGATCTATCCAATCATTTAATAGAAAAAATAATAACAGTTTTTATATTTTTTTTGTCCTCCTCTCTGAAATCCATGGAGTTGAAGCATCTTGCAGAGCTTCCGGTTTACCTATATATATAGACAACAAAGGTTTAACTTCTGGTTTTGTTTATTTGAAGAATATACGAAATGCCATTCTGTGGGATTAATTTTGTGGAGATACAGACGCCATTGTTGGCCACGGTTCTGACATGGGGAGGAGTAGAATTCAAGCTCATTGAGATTGAAGAAGGAACAATGATTCATTGTTGGGTCCCCATAGAACATACAAGGCTTCCACTGGTTTTGGTCCACGACTTTGCTGTAGATGGTGGTGTGATGTGGCAATTCCACCACAAGAGATCTTATCTAAATATTACACGACTCATCATTAATTACAGATTGGGATATGTTCTGAGTCTCAATGCGTATGGTACATTGTATTAACTGAGGTGGATTGATTTTCTGACATGTGAGCCAAGCGGCTCGCAGCTCTTTTCCAATTATGGTTTGCGCATGGTGCCAGCACATGGCATAGCATGCAGCTACTACTGTTTAACATTTAACTGATCTGACCATTTTGTACCTCGCTCGGTTAGTCCATCCGACTACAGTGGAAAGGTTTCGAGGTTATTCATTTCTCGATTTTGCTTGGGATTCGAACTCATTGCTTGGTAACCATCCCTTGGAGCCTACTCTGTTGCTGCTCTTCCTGCATCCTCCTCCATCAGGTTCGACCTCTAGACTTCATGCATCGAAGGGCTCCATAGACCCAGCATTTCTATCTGGCATCAGTCTCTCCATTAACAGGTATACTTGTGTTTTTTTAACCATTCAAGCTTTTCCTACTTACTTCCATTCTGTCGCAGCTTTTGCCTATTCATACTTCAATCGCATTAATCATATCTTTATGACTGTGATACCTTGCAGGATGACGGTTCATAGTCTCGTTCTCTCTACCACTCCTAGTGGAAAATTGTTCCTTGAACGTTGGTCTTTAAGGAATGTCGGTAAGATCTCATCTTGGTTTGACGTCCTCGGGCTGGCAAATTGACAACATTGGCTAGCTTGCTACTTGAATCTGCATCAGCTCTTGAAACTTCACCACTTATGGATTACCAGCGGAGAATAATAGCATATATATGGTTAGATATTTTATTTTTCTTACTTATATTGTTACTGGTCTTGATGGTGTTGTTTTGGTTGTGGCAAATTTTAAGAAGAATTGATCACGCTCCTTTGGAAGTGCCAGTCCTTGATGCTCAATTATGATGTAAAATATAGGAAGATAGAAACCTTTGCATTGTTGTATTGATAATATGTTGTTTTTATTGACTTTTGGGACTTGAAAAAACTTGTTTCCTTCACTGGTGAGAATATTAGAAGGATAACCTATGACAAATAGTGCACAAGACATCGTTCACACAAAATATTTTGCTTATACTACCCTTCACTCTGTTCTTTGCTATCTCTGAAGGCGTTTATCTATCATCTGTATTGAATAAGGTACCACAAGTGGGTTGGTGTCCTTTCCTAATTACAGAAATTTTTCTGACCATAATGTTCTCTTGGAACTATGGAAGGCAGAAAAAGTATAAATATTTAGCACGGAGAAAACTTAGCATAGAAGGTTTGAATGGATTGCTTGCCAGGGTGAATTCACGTGTACTAGGAATTTGTTTCTTTTGCGATGACCTTCTTTCCGACTTACCACCGATTATTGAGCATTATGTAAAGAATGTGGGGTCTCTGCATGAAGTTCTTGTCATTGTCACCATAAGAAGGGTTCCAGTCAAGACAGTGCTTTTGTCAGAGAGATTTATGGTTGGAAAACTAGAGCCAAAGGGTGTATATAAATGCATAGCCCAATATGGTTACAAAGATGCCCCAAACGTGGAAGGATTTGAATTTATCAACTAGGTTGTTGAAAGCATAAAATATTATCTCAAGCTTAGAGGAACTCATTCCTCCTCACATGAGAGAAGTTATGCAAGCAGAAATATAGTGGCAGAAAGTAATTACTGTGTAGATGAGGAATTGCAATAGCTTTAATTGGCAAATAATACAAGGGTTGTCAACCTTGAAAAAAGCACTGGCAAGAAATTCATGCGCCTTACATCAGATATTGGATTGAAGTTTTTCAGTACGCAAAGTGATGGAAAGGCTATCAACTCGAAGACAAAGGAATTGCTTGAGAAGAGTGCAACGACTCAGAATTTTTTTTTTATTGTTGTTATGTTGGGCACTTGTATGGTGATTGGCTGGAGCGCTGACTATTGAAATATCAGGTCTTCCCATAAATGAATCTCAAAAAATTATTTCATGTCAAACTGGTATCAGCGTGGCACCTCAACTCGATGCTCCATCACACACGTTGATTTTGTTCCAAATTATGATGCCTTTTTTTAAATCCTGGAGTGTTTTCAACTGTGTAAGGAATTCAGTCAAGGAACAATAACATGAGCAAAGGTAAGATGATACAAGAATGTGAAGTAGACACTATTAGCTTGGCTTCCATGAGTATATTGGGATGTAATCAAGTTTTCCAGTATGGGTTAGTTTATTTGAAAGAGGGATGCAACTCCCTATCATAAACATGATATCATCTGTGTGTATAATGTGAATTATGGCATCCCACTTCCTAACAAAATTTATGTTTTCGTATGTTAACTCATGCAGGCATTGTTGTACTCGTGTCATTTTTTATCATGTTACTATTGTTCCTTTTTCAAAAACT
>APFE030408227.1:0-17515 GCA_000404065.3 Pinus taeda
TGAACATTTCTCTCTGAGTAATAAAATCATTGCTATTCTGTGTTCTGGGTATATTTTCTTCACATATTCTATGTTCTGGGTATATTTTCTTTGCATATTCTCTGTTCGGTATTACTTTGCAGGTCAAGAAGCATAACATCTATAACTCCACTTTTTGGCAGTTTCACTGCTGTTCTGTTGCTCACTGGTTCCTTTCCTTTTGCCGCCGGGAACCCTAACCCCTCCTCGTCAAACCCTAACCCTACCCCTGTATCCTCGGGCCCTATTCCGGGTAGGGTACTGCATCAGACACATCACCTGGGGTCTAAGAAGAAGTATAAGTGTTACAAGTCCAAGGCAGACGACATTTTTCTCAGGCTGGAAGAGGACATTCAGTGGGGAGAGACTATGGATTTCGCCGACAGAGTCTTGGTAGGGCACATCAGAGGACAAAACTACACGACTACTCGTTTGAAGACCTAGGCAGCAGAGGTTTGGGGACACCATCTAGTGGACATCCCTTTCATGCAGACTTTTGTGAGGGGATGGTTCGCACTAAGATTTGCCTATGCCGACCATACCAACTGGGTTTTATCCTCCTATTGGCATTTTGAACATGCCCTGGTCCTCTTGAAGCATTGGACACCACTTTTTGATCCAGAGACTGAGAAAATTGGTATTCGACCAGTATGGATTCGGCTCCCAGGTCTTCCTTTGCAATATTGGTCTGGGGATATCTTCAGGCGGATTGGAAATGCTATCGGCTCCTACATGGAATATGACAAATCATATCAATACACATGTATGATGGCATATGCTAGGATCCTTATCAATCTGGATACTCGGGGGGGCTTATAGGAGCATATCACCATACAGTGGAGGGATACCTCATGCAAGCATATTATTGACTACGAAGGCATCCCATACCGATGCCATAGATGCCACAAAGTGGGGCACTTATTCAAGGATTGCCCTCTCAATCACAAGAACAAGGATAATGACCTGAATATGGAGACGGAGATGCCCAGAGGCAACCCTACTCTGCCCGACAAGGATATGGAACTGGCGAAGAATGACAAGGAGACATAAGACCCCCGACGAGCACATGATGAAGCAGGTACTGATAAAGACACAAACCCTCCATCGCCTCCTCCACCGACGAGCACCAGTCCAGCAAAGGAGGTCGCCTCTCAATCGGGTATGTTATCTTCTTCCTCCTCACTCTATTCTTCTGTATCTGGTATATCTGAAGCTTTGGCATCCCATTCAAACATTATTGCATCCCCTCCTACTTTATCATCTCTGATCTCCTCGGTTATCGTAGGAACTCAGGGTCGAGCTCCTCCTTCCTCCCTTCATTGCACTCTTCCCCTTCCCCCTCCTATCATTGCCCCTTGTTTCCCTTCACTTACATCATCCTCCCTCCCTCTGGTCCTCATCCCCTGCCCCCCTGTATTCCCTCGTTAATCTCTTTGCTCCAGATCGAAGGATAGAGGTTGTGATGCAATTGGTTTGGACCTAGAGGTTACCCCAGCCTCCCACAAGCCCTCCACGGGACACCCATTTCATCTTACTAGAGCAAGATACACTATGGTTGAAGAGATTGCATGTGGGCGACAAAAAACCATAGATAGGGCCCTTAGAGCAAGGAATGGCCCTCTCCCTCATCCTCCATGAAGTTTCTTTCCTTCAACTGCAGAGGGATTGCTAGCCCTCCTAAAAAAATAGCACTAAGAAGATTGCTTACTTCGAATCAGGTGGACATCATTTTATCACAAGAAACCCTTTGTTTGGCTGAAGCCCTTATTTCTACTCTCAATTCTTGGATGCCGAATTGGACATTTCATGCCCTGGACGTGACTGGGAGATCTGGGGGTATCGCTATTGGTTTATGTAACAAATCTATGGATCTCAGGAATTTTTGGGGAGGTAGGGGATATATAGGAGTGGATATATATGGCCCTACATTAGATTCTAAAGTTTGTATTATGAATGTATATGGACCTTGTATGGATAGGGAAAATTTCTGGAGAAGCTTTCTAGACTCAGAACTCTTGCAGGCAAACAATATCATACTTGGAAAGGATTTAAATTTCTCATTGGGCTTTAGTGAATCTTGGGGCCACTCAGCCCAAGTAGATGGACTATCTGATACTATATCTACTTTACTAGAGGAGCATCAGTGGGTGGACATCCCATTTTCCAGGATACAACATACTTTGACAAACAACTGTAGTGGAGACCATAGTCTGGCAAGGAGACTAGACATATATCTCACTAAAGAAGCTTTCTTAAGCTCACATCCTTGCATCCGATAGTGGGTTGGAACTGGAGGTATCTCTGATCATCGACCAATTTTCATGGAGCTGGAAGATGTAAATCGGAAAAATTAAAAGCCCTTTCAAATTCAATGTCTCTTGGCTCAAGGACCCTTCTTAAATTCAATTGGTCACTAAATTCCGGAAATCCAACCCTATTCCAGAACATGAGGATCATACTGAGGGTTTCATCAGAAAATTTAAAGAACTGAAAGGGATCTCTAAAAACTAGGCACATCAGAAATGGAAGAATGATTACAATACACTACGGGATGCAAAGTTGGCCATTGCCTCATATGAGACCTCTTTGGATGACACTTTCTTAACATAGGAATGTAAAGAATATTATACCTCCCTCACTCGAAGAGATCACAAATTCTGAAGCAAAAGGAGGAGAGTTGGAGACTCAGGAGCAGGGCTATCTGGCTCACTAAAGGAGATGACAATACCAAGTTCTACCACAAATTTGCAACTGGTAGGAAAACCATTAACACTATTTGGGAACTCCGTAATGATCAAGGACAAGTAGTTACATCACAGAGGGATTTGGCTAGCTTAGCCACTGAACATTTCAAAAGCATATACAAGGCACTTAGGGCTGTAAATATTATCGAAATCATGCGGGTTGCAGAACAATTTCCTAGATTTGTGGAACAGGAGGATACAGAGGACCTGTTGATGGAAGTGACGAAGGAAGAGCTTGAGGCAACCATAAAATGGTTTAAGAAAGACAAGAGTCCCAGCTCGGATGGGTGGTCTATCGAGTTCTACATAGATTTTTTTGAAATCCTGGGGGATGACTTGCTCAAAATTATTGAGGACTACAGAAGGAGGGGAAGAATATCATCCGTCATTAAATCCACTTTTATAGTCCTTATCCCAAAATCTGACAATCCTTCCTCCTTCAATGATTTTAGACCCATTTCCCTTTGTAACTGTCTATACAAGATCATCGCTAAGATCATTGCAATCTGACTGAAGCCCATTCTTTCTAGACACATATACTCTGAACAATTTGCTTTCCTTCAGCACAGACAAATTCATGATGCCATTTCCATAGCCCAGGAACTCGTCCACTCAGTGTAGATGAGGAAGCAAAAAGGCATGATTTTGAAGGTGGACCTTTCTAAGGCCTTTAATAGAACAAATTAGCTCTACATTAGATTATTGCTAACCCACCTTGGCTTTCCTTATGCATATATTAAATGGATTATGTGTTGTATTAAAGATGTATCTTGTAGTGTATTGTTAAATGGGGAGGCCACACCTTTTTTCCTTTCGGAGAGGGGCCTCAAGCAGGGATGCCTACTCTCCCTTTTACTTTTCTTACTTATCATGGAAGGATTAAGCAGGGTTATTATATCATCTCACAACAGGAATCAATTGGTTGGAATCAAGATCATTGAGAACTATACACTCACCCACCTCCCACCTCTTATTTGTTGATGACATTCTCATTTCTTTAAATGGTAGTATTGATGATTCCACGGTCCTTCAGAATATTTTCAATCTCTTCCAGCAGGCTACAAGGATGATTATAAATGACAGTAAGTCCACGCTTACAATTTTTGGTTGCTCACAACATGAGATTGTATTTACCACACAACGCCTCCCCTTTACATTACAGAATCTGGAAGATGGTCTAAAATATCTGGTTTTAGGCTAAAGCCTCATGGATACAAGATCACAGACTGGACTTGGCTCATTGCAAAAGTGGAAAAGCACCTACAGGTTTGGCACCATAAATATCACTCCCGTATAAGAAGATTAGTCCTTATAAAAGCTTTGATTGAAGCCACTCCTATTTTTTGGATGACCCTAGCCTAGATACCGAGCGGTATACTAAACAGACTACAAAACATATGCTACAGATTCCTATGGAAAGGAAATCAACCAGGTAGGTTATTTGTTTGGGTCAAATGGGAGACAATAGCAAAACCCAAGAGATGGGGAGGCTGGGGCATTAAAAGGTTAGATTTATTCTCTAAAGCTTTAGCGGCAAAGCTCCGATGGAAACTCATCACTACAAACAGCCTCTGGTCCTAGGTTGCACAAGCGAAATATATTTGGCCTATGAACTTGATGGACTGGTTCAAACATCAGCACAAAATCAACAATAATATATCCAATATATGGAAGGATGTTATAAATGCAATACCACTCATCCGGGAAGGCATTACGTGGAGAATAAAGGAGGGTAATGCAGTCTGCATTGGCACGGACCCATGGGTTGGTTGCGGTAATGCACACAGGCTACCTGCAGATTTGTTAAGGCACTTGCACAAAAGGAATATTACACACATCAGGAACATTGGTGATAGCAACAACTCCTTTCTACAGTAGGCCTGGAAAATGGATCTTGATCTGGACATTCCTATACAATGGCAGCAAGATTGGCATGATTACACGGAAGCTCTTACACAGGCACACATTCAGATTACTAAAGACTGGATGAGATTATATGGGCTTTTGCCAAACACGGATCATACTCTCCCAAAGAGGGCTATATTAGATTGATGGAACCTTACAAGCCCCAAAACATCAACCCGACTTGGAAATTACTCTGGAAGCTCAAGGCTGCTCCTCGATCCCGCTTACTTATGTGGAACATTTTGTTTGACAAGATTCCAGCAAGTTTAAATTTGATGAAAAGATCCTTCCATGGCCCCTTCTGGTGTCATTTGTGTCATAATGATGAAGAGAGTATTGAACATCTCTTCCTTAATTTCCCCACCTCCAAGGAACATTATAACTCCATTATTGCTCACTATCCAAGCTTAAAAAATTGGCAGGGACTTGACATTAAGGATACCTGGAGCACATGGTGTGAAAACCAAAATGGAAAACCCAGGAACATGCCTCGCCTTGTTTGCTAGTCATTATGGATTGCAAGAAATCAATCTATTTTTAATCACAAGATACCCCAATGGCCCGCCATCTTGATCAGTACTATTGCAGATTATGATCTTCTTCCTGAGGAGGACTCCAATACCCTTCTCTGTATTATTAAACCAGAAAACCTTGACAAAACAAAACCATGGGCATATTTTGATGGTTCTGCACAGGAGGCGGGATGTGGTGGCGGTGCCATCCTCTAGCTAAATGAAACCCATTACTTCAAGATACATATGATATTAGGTAGGGGAACAAACAATTTTGCTGGACTTTGCACTGCTAAACATCTCATTCATTTTGCATTAGAAAAGCATTGCAGACATCTTCAACTGTTTGGTGACTCCAAAATTGTTTGTAATTGGTTAAATAATACATCTAACTGCAATGATTTTTCATTGAGGCATATATTAGAAGAGGCACAAAGACTGATATCTGTTTTTGACTCTTTTTCCTGTCGCCACATATATAGGGAGCGAAATTCGGGGGTAGACTTCCTTTCCAAAGAGGTAGCGCTTAGACAGAACGATGACTGGCTGATACAGGAAGAGATTGATGGGACTTTTTGTTATCACCCCAAGAAACTCTCCTAGGTTGTAGCTCAAAGATGCTCGGGAACATTACAAATTCAACTGATTGTTGCAAATGGATGAATGGAAGGTATGATGCTTGTCTAAGCTAGATAACCACTCCTACTTTGCTTGACCCCAGACATGCGTGAACACCCCCAGACTACAAGGCTTTAGACCACCAATTAGTCACAGTTTAAGGATTGGGTGAATATGGAGAATACTAACCACACCAACAGATGCACAAAACCATGTGATGGCCGACTGCAAGTAGTAAAGAGTTCTGCAAATCTAATTCCCTAATGTACAGGCAGGATGATAGCTCTCTGGCATTAGGTGAAAAGAAACCTGAATAACTCATTCACTGATACATACAAGACTTTAACATAGAGGTAGGATGACAACTCCTCGAATGCTAAACATCAAGAGTTTAGGAAAACTGCATATCAGGCACAACCTGAAACAGAATGGAAGTGGAAAGTGAGCAATTAACAGCAAAAGAAGCTTGTATTAGATGAAAATGAAGACGAGACACTACAAGTATCAAAGTAGTTACAGTCTCCAGAAGTTGAAACTTACATCAAAACAACAACCATCAACCCCCTTTACATCTTGTTTTTGGGTATCTATAGAGTTTGAAAACAAGGGCACGTGGCCATTCCAATTATGGAGGGGCCATAATTGACCACCAATTGCTTTAACTACCTGATGGAGTCTTTGGTGTGATTGCTTGATGTAGTGGATGAAAGTGATATTTTCTTGCGTTTTGTTGTGCTCTCGGGCAGGTGGAATGTCTGTTAAATGCAGTTCCCTACCCGAGCTCTGTCCTTTTTCTTCTTGGCCACATTGCCTGTTGAATGCAGTTGTTGAGGAGCAAATGCACCAGGTGCTGTAGGTGGTTGTCTTTGTCCTTCGGGTGCACAGAATGTTCAGGGTAAGTGGACTACATGGGGAGTGTGCGAGCAGAACAAAGGAATATTAGTCGTCATATCAAGGGGTAAATGAAGGGGATCGCTCGGCGGAGGGTATCGGGAGGAGGCGGGAGCAGGATTATCGTAAGCCGTTAGATTGCAGGTGCACAGATCCTACGGCTATCGGGTGGAGGAGACGCGTGGGAGTTATCGGGCGGCGATGGGAGGCTAAGCGGTAAGTGGTATTGCTCGCACCGTTGTGGATCGTCAGGCGGTAAAAGTACAATGGTGGGTGATCCCACTTGATGCGCGATGTGTGGTGGGGGAGGGGAGGGGAAAACCACCCTCCATCACGTGTTAATGCTCCAACACTTTGTGGACGTGGGGGAAACGATCACCATCCGATCGTGGCGGAGATGGGAAACAATCGTGTGGATCATTGCAGTGAGGGCCGTTAGATCAGTGAGCGGAGATCGACAACAGGGTTACGGGGGAAAGGTTTGTGAAGGCGCACAGTCGTATGGGCACAAATTTATGAGATAGGGGTTTTAGTGCTCGGGGCTTAGGAGCCAGGGATTTTGTATGAGTTTTGAGTAAAAGGCACGGGAAGTGCAGATAAAGGTAGTATAAAGAGGGAAAGGATAAGGTGAGGATAACCATTCTAGGCCTTCTTTGAGCATGACCGAGGACCAAAATTGCCTCCAACCTTTTGAGGATCAATGTTATATAGCAGAGCTAACATTGGCTCTTTCTGGGGATGAGATCCTCCCTGCGAGGTCTCAAGAACTATAGACCAATGCCTTTCCTGTGAAAACCAAATTAGCAAAACTTCCTAGTGTTCTGTTGGGCATGGAGTCTAATTGAGTCTACACTAAAACAGATAAGATGACATATTTACAAACCTAAGGCCTGAAGACCTTAAACAACATAAATTTTCAAAAATTTCCCATTAACTGGGTCATAAAATTTTTCTCCCCTTCCATACTTTTTAGTATGAAAATATTGTTCCCTTGGATCTGGGAAATGATAAAAGGTCCTGTCCATAAAGCATCAAACTTCCCATGGTTGCCTTTCTTCTCTTTCAGTGCATCCCACTTGAGAACCAAATCTCCAACCTGAAAATTGTCTATTTTTGCCTTCTTGTCAAAAGCTTCCTTGACTCTCTTTTGATGTGTTGTAAACCTTTCAACCAACTGTTCTCTGATCTGATGCACTTCTGCTAAATGGTGATCCTTTTTGCCATGTCTTCTTCCTCATTTTGCTCCTCCTGCAAGAACCTCGCCATAGGGAGGGTCAGCTGTATTGGGAATACAACTTTAGTGCCATATACCAACTTGAATGGAGAATTCCCTGTGGATTTCTTAGTGGTCACTCTGTCAGCCCACAGTGCATACTTGAGTTTAGAGTTCCAATTCCTTTTGTTGTCTTCCAACAGTTTTTTAATTATCCTTATTAGGCTTTTATTGGAAGATTCTGCTAGACTATTGACTTGAGGGTAGTATGAGGTGGAATGAATTAGCTTAATGCCCATTGAGTCACACATGTCCACCAACTCTTTTGCCCTGAAGGCTGCTACATTGTCTGTAACTAATTTATGTGGACAACCAAATCTGGTTAAGATATTTTCTGTCAAGAACTTCATGACCACATGATGATCAACTTTTCGAGTAGGGATTGCTTCAATCCATTTAGTGAAATAATCAGTGGCTGCTAAGATCCATCTGTGCTGGCCACTGGAATGTGGATTTATTTCTCTAATGAAATCCAAGCCCCACTATTGGAAAGGGCCACTAGCATGTATTGGCTTTAAGGGCAGGGATTTCAATTGCTGCTTCCCTTCAAATCTTTGGCACATGTCATAAGGTTTAACAAATGAACAGACATCAAGAAATAAGGTGGGCCAGTAGTATCCAGCTCTGAGAATCTTTTGGGCTGTAGTTTTCCAATAATGATGCCCTCCACATATGCTAGAATGAAACTGCTGCATAACCTCCATTGATTTTTCTTTATCCAGACACCTCAGAAGAATTCCAGAGGGGTCCCTCCAGTAGAGCAGGTTTTCATGAATGCAATATTTAGCTGCTCTGAGCTTAATAGTTTTGGCTTGGCTTGAACAAAGGCCTGGAGGAACTTCTAGCTTCAGCAAGAATTGAGCTATGGCAGAGTACCAATCACAAGAAGCTAGATTTTCTGCCAATGACTATTTTTTCCCTAGTTCAGCTGTTTCTCCTTCTGTCTGACGATTTTCTGAAATTGTGCTTATGAGATTTATGTCCAGCGTTCTGCAATTTTCTTCATCCATTAGTCTAGCAAGGCCCTGACCTCTGACAAGCTTGGTGGCCTTCAATTCTATGTTAAATTCAATTAGCTTTGCAATCCATTTAGCCCTTCTTCCATGTTAGAAAATTATATATTACAGAGCAATGGAACACATAAAATATTACAGAAATATAAACACAGAAAACGCATAAAACAAGAGATACATAGATATACGTGGTTCACCTAGTTTTGAATACGTCCACCTCGAACAGCCAGTCCTTCCTTTCTATTATCTAGCAAAATGAAGAGACACAACCTACAGTAGATCTGCTGTAATATCCTCTATTTTCTCTCATAGTTTCACCTCTCTGTTTCTCACTCGGAGAATACACATATATTACACATAATCAATACAATGCCCTCATATGAAGAGAGGGGTTGCCTTCTAGGGAAAAAACCCTAAACTAAACATAAGTTCTACCGTTAGATCATCCGCCTAATGAACAGCCTAGATTGAATAGAAATTACTATACTTTTACAAGGAAATTTTACATCTATTTTTAGCTTCGAGGGCACTGCCCTTGAGCCCCCGCCGGGGGACCGTTGGCCCCTGAACCCCCCAGCCAAGGGGGATTGCCCCCCTGGGGGGACAAGCCTCCCCCGCACCCCCCCGCGTGGAAGGGTGTACAAACTTCCTGGGGTATACATCTGGCTGAAACAAAGACCTTTGAACAATCATGCTCCACACACAACAATCCATCAGCATCAGGTTGCATTAGGACATCTTTTATTGAAGCAGAGGGCACATATGCAATTATATTGGAATGCAGAATGTAAATCCTGAAAGCTTTCAAAGATTTGATAAGAGCATATGCTTGTTTTTCAATGATATCATACCTCAGCTTAGCATCCCTTAAGGTTTTGTTGAAGAATGCCACTAGATGCTCTGAGCCTTCCTCATCTGCTTGCATCAAAACTCCTGCAAGGGTATCATAAGAGGCAAATGAAAATATATGGAACTCCTTGCTATATTCTGGACTGCTTAAAGTAGGAGCTTCCATAATAGCTTTCTTAATGGACTCAAAGGATCTTCTTGCTGCATCAGTCCATTTGATCTCTAACCCGTTTTTCAACATGGAGGTAATGAGCTTTACAAGTTCTGCAAAATTTAGGATAAACCTCCTCACAAAATTCATTTTGCCCAGAAAGGATTGGATATCCTTCTTTGATCTCCGGATAGACAAGGTTTGTATTGCTCTTACTCTTTCTGGGTCAATTCGGACACCTGCAACAGAAACAACATGTCCTAACAGTTTGCCTTCTTCTGAAGAAATCTGTGACTTTTTAGGATTGATTGAAATCCCAAACCTTCTGCACTTCAGGAACACCTCCTTCAAATGCTGCAAATGGTCTAGATGGCTGTTGGAGTACATTGTTATATCATCAACGTAGATAAGGAAAAACTTATCCTTCTTTCCCACAAATGCTATATCCATAACTCTCTGAAAGATGGCTCCAACATTCATCAGTCCAGAAGGCATCTTGGAATACATAAAAGTGCCCCAAGGAGTGGTGAATGTTGTCTTCTCTTGGTCATCTGGATGTACAACAACCTGATTATACCCTGAAAATCCATCCAGGAAAGACATCACTTTAGCTCGTGAGACTTTCTGTAGCAAATGCTCCATCTTAGGTAGAGGATAGTTGTCTTTCTTAGAGCATTTGTTTAAGTTTCTGAAATCAACGCAGAGCCTAATTTCTCCACTTTTCTTTCTTACCACTACCAGATTGGCTACCCATTTTGAATATCTAAGAGGGACTATGATTTTGGCAGCCAATAACTTCTTGATTTCTTTTTCAATCAGTGGGAGAAGCAAATGATTTATTGATCTCAACTTCTGCTTGAAAGGGATGGTGTCTTTCTCCAAAGGGATTTAATGATGGATGATATTTTTATCATGGTCACTATAATCCTAGGCAAAGACATCAGAAAATTGCTTCATTAAATTGCAGTATTCAGAACATTGGGCAGCAGATAGATGTGTGGACAGATTTATATATCTTGGATGCTTTGGACTCCCTATGTTATGCTTACAAACTGCAGATTGGTCTTCTTTTTGAGCAACCTTATAAGGCACATCATTCTGGTCAAACAACCTTTCTAAAGGAACTATACCCTTAGGTATCTGATTGCTGGACAGTTGGACAATGCTACCTTTACTAATTTTTTTTCTAAGCTGGGATTGGGGACTTTCTTAAAAGGCTTCATTCTCTTGATCAATTTGCATTTCGGAAAATTCATCAATGACTTATAGAAACCTATTCACTTCATCATCATCTTCAAAAACTTTCCAATGCTGGACATTATCAGGCAAGGATGGTCTGTATTTCATCTGGACTTCATAAACTAGTCTGGGAGGCATGGGAGGGATAAACATGCTAGCAGACACAACAAGGGAAGCAACGAGTTGATTTTTTACCTAGGGATGTATGAGATACAAAAACCATCAAAAGAAACTTTGAGTCTCCATACCTCATCTCTGTATGCTTTCAGCCTTGGGTGCTTCGCTTTCACTTGCTGAATGATAAGATCAACATATCCAAACACCTTTAAGTTTCTAATTCCTTTGTCTTTTGCTGCATTAAGACCCAATATCAGAGCCTCATACTCTGCTATATTGTTGGTGACTTAGAAAGCCAACTTAAAAGACAGATGTGTGCTTTCTTGTTTTGGAGATATCAACACCACCCCTGCTCCTGCAGTCTCCCTGGAACATGCCCCATTAAAGAACATCTCCCAATCCTGACTTCCTTGCTCTCCCTCGGCCTGGCCTATTGGTTTCTTTAGCTACAATAAGGCCTTCTAGGATTCTTCAATTTGGAGAATACATGCTCCAAAATCGGTGACCACAGCATAAATGGGATGATTGGAAGGATTCTTCTCATCACTGATGATGTATGCTAGCTATGCTTCTCTGTACAATCTCCTGCTTTCACCTCCAAAGACTGGAACAGTGGCATAAGATAAATCATTCTATAGTGTCCCACCTAGTCTCTTAATCCACCCTTTGGACAAAAGCATGCCAAACTTGGGAGGGACATCTGCTACCACAATGTCCATCATCATACTCTTCATGGGTAGCTGAGTTGGGTAATGGCTAAATCTTTAATCAATCCTAGACATTTGACCTTTCTTGAGTCAAAGGAAAATAGATCATGATATGGTTTGGTGATATCAAGGCCTAACCCTTCCACGACAGCTTTGGGCATCAAATTGTGGCTGACCCCCGTGTTTAGCAGGCAATTGTGGAGGATTTTGTCATGAATGGTCAAGGAGACATAATATGATGGGGAATTATCATCAGTAGGTTCAGTCATTGGGCTAAGCACAAATGTAGGCTTATCATCTTGCAAATTTACATAGTCATGGAAGGCTTGTGAGGCTTTTAGATCCAGGGCATCAAGGATGGGCTTTCTAAACACTTCACTCTTTGCAAGTTCTATCAGAGGCACATATATTTTTAACTTCTGGACTTCTGATTCAAAGCTGAAAGGGGAAGGGGACTTGTCAGGACCTCTTACCTCTTGAGCTGGGGCTTTGAGGATGACTAGATCAGTTGCTGGTCTCTTCGGTCTGACGTTCTGTGGTTCTGTTGGGACAACAGGTTTTGGGTAGGATTCTCCTTGACATTGTTTGCTTTTGAACTTAGATTATATCTTTGCTGCTCATCAGTCTGTAGAATAGCCTCTCTGTCCCACTTTTGACTGGTTTGGTTCTGTAGTAATGATTCTTCATAGGCAACCAATGTCAAAAAGGCAGCACTGCCTTCATCTTCCACACAACGAATTTCATCCTCTTCTTCAAACTGCTCCTCCTCCATGACTACGTTTTGAAAAGGAGCCCTAACCTTTTGTTCTTCATTAGCTTCTTTACCCCTTTGAATGATCTGCAATTGATCATTTGCTCTTTTGAATGGATTTGGATTTCTTGGAGCAAATGTGTTTGGAAGCCTTGCCTTCCTAGAGTTATGCTCAACCTTCAGCTTAGATATCTCAGCAGCCAATGACTCTATCATCTTAGTCATCTTGTCTAATTTAGGATCTGAAGATGAAGCAAAGGAAGAAGAAGCCTCACCTCTCTACCTCCTTCTGTTAGCATGACTTTTGAGCTTTTCTGCAGCCATGATATTAGATTCCACCTCTAGGGTTGCATCTTGCATTTCAGCTAGAGTGGAACATCTTCTTTCTCTCAACAGTAGGCAGAAATCAGAGTCAAAAGCATTGGCATAGGTGAGTTTGGCACAGGTGGGGGTAGGCTTCACTTCAGCTGGTATCTTACTATACATACGATTGAATCTTTTATTAAAATCAGGCAATGATTCCCCATTTTCCCTCTTCAGGTTACCAAATTCAGTATGATTATTCCCCCAATGCTTCAAAAATGCATCATCTAAGGCTTCAATTTCTACTATAGACCTAGGGGCTAGTTCTCTAAACCATTTCCTAGCTTCTCCATCAAGGCTCTGGACAAAAACTTTCATCCACACATCATCTTCACTGATGTCTAGGTTATCAACATAACTATAAAAAGACTCAAGGTGTTCTTCAGCAGTCACTTCCTCTGTACCGATGAACTTAGGCATATATTTATGATATTCTCATGCAGGCATGGCATTCAAAGGAACAGGTAAGACCAAGGGTCCATACCTAGCAGCTATGATTCTTTCCATCTTCGTGGGTGCTTGCTGGCCTACCATGACTGGGGTAGGTGGAAGGATATTGGTAGATTGAGTGGTAGGGAACAATGAAATGGATGAAAAAGACAAAGGAATATGATGGACTATATGGAAGGTTTTCTTTGGACTGAGATCCAAAGGGGAACTAAATGAACAAGGAGCTTTATGAATTTCTGAGGGTATTTCCTCACTAGCAATGGTAGGCTCTATATCTTCAAACTGTACATGTTTAGCTACAAGTCTTTCTTGCAGAGATTCATAAAATTTCTTGGGCTTACCTGATCCTGATGCTCCTCTCAGTGATGCTTTCTTTTTCTTAACAATCTTCTCAGGGTCAGGCACTAGGTCAGCTGGTGATTTTTGAGGATTTCTGCGAGTATGCCTCACAAACTGAGCCATAACTATAATGTGGAGTCGCCACTAGGTTGGTTCTCCAATAGAGTCACCAGATAGATGATTACAACCATAAATGAGTCCAGACTTTGTCTACCATCAAAGCTGGAACTGTGTCGTTCTCTCAGGGAAGCTGAGCTTCAATCTCCTTTTCCCGTCAATGACGCCAATTAATGTTATCACCCCAAGAAACTCTCCTAGGTTATAGCTCGAATATGCTCGAGAACATTACAAATTCAACTGATTGTTGCAAATGGATGAATGGAAGGTATGATGCTTGTCCAAGCCAGATAACTACTTCCTACTTTGCTTGACTCCAGATATGTGTGAACACCCCCATACTACAAGGCTTGAGACCACCAATTACTCACAGTTTAAGGATTGGGTGAATATGGAGAATACTGACCACACTAGCAGATGCACAAAACCATGTGATGGCCGGCTGCAACAGTAAAGAGGTCTGCAAATCTAATTCCCTAATGTACAGATAGGATGAAAGCTCTCTGGCATTAGGTGAAAAGAAACCTGAATAACTCATTCACTGATACATACAAGACTTTAACATAGAGGTAGGATGACAACTCCTCAAATGCTAAACATCAAGAGTTCAAGAAAACTGCATATCAAGCACAGCCTGGAACATAATGGAAGTGGAAAGTGAGCAATTAATAGCAAAAGAAGCTTGTATTAGCTGAAAATGAAGACAAGATGCTGCAAGTATCAAAGTAGTTATAGTCTCCAGAAGTTGAAACTTACATCAAAACAACAACCATCAACCCCCTTTACATCTTGTTTCTGGGTATATATAGAGTTTGAAAACAAGGGCACACGACCATTCCAATTATGGAGGGGCCATAATTAACCACCAACCACTTTAACCGCCTGATGGAGTCTCTAGTGCAATTGCTTGTTGTAGTGGATGAAAGTGATCTTTTCCTGCGTTCTGTTGTCCTCTCAGGTAGGTGGAATGTTTGTTAAATGCAGTTCTCTACCTGAGCTCTGTCCTTTTTCTTCTTGGCCACACTTCCTGTTAAATATGGTTATTGAGGAGCAGATGCATTGGGTGTTGGTAGGTGGTTGTCTGCGTCCTTCGGGTGCATGGAATGGTTAGGGTAAGTGGATTACATGGGGAGTGTGTAAGTAGAACGAAGGAAAATCAGTCGTTAGATCAAAGGGTAAATGGCAGGGATCGCTTAGCAGAGGGTATCAGGAAGAGGTAGGAGCAAGATTATCATAAGCCGTTGGATTGTGGGTGCAGAAATCCTACGGCTATTGGGTGGAGGAGACACGCGAGAGTTATTGGGTGGCGATGGGAGGCTAAGCGGTAAGTGGTATTTCTCGCATCGCTGTGTATCGTCGGGCGATAAAAGTACAATGGTGGGCGATCCCACTCGGTGCATGACACATGGTGAGGGAGGGGAGGGGAAAACCACCCTCCATCACGCGTTAACGCCCCAACACTTTGTGGACGTCGGGGAAGTGATCACTGTTCGATCGCGGCGGAGATGATTGGACGGTGGGAAACAATTGCGTGGATCACTGCAGCAAGGGCCGTTAGATCAGCGAGAGGAGATCAACGACAGGGTTACAGGGGAAAGGTTTGTGAAGGCGCACAGTTGTATGGGCGCGGATTTACGAGATAGAGGTTTTAGCGCTTGGGGCTTAGGAGCCGGGGATTTTGTATGAGTTTTAAGCAAAAGGCACGGGAAGTGGGGATAAAGGGAGGTATAAAGAGGTAAAGGAGAAGGTGAGGATAACCATTCTAGGCCTTCTTTGAGCACGACCGAGGACCAAACTTGCCTCAATCCTTTTGAGGATCAATGTTATATAGTAGAGCTAACACTTTCCACTAGCATTATCACAGACCATTTGTGGAACACAGAGAAAATGGGCTATAGGCCCTTTAATTTTTGTTTAAATTGTATATATTATGTTATTTATAACTTCTGTACTACATGAAATACTCTGGACATATAGTTCTGTTTTTGATACTTAGATTCTCTCTCTGAGAAGAGACAGAATACAACTTTGATTTAATTTTCTCTCTGTTAGAGAGCAGGCACAAGAATAGTATAACTTTCAATAAGACTCCCTGCGTGGAGATACAACTGATCCTTTTTTGGTCTATTTTTGAACTTGATAGGCAAATCTACGTCCATATGCATATGCACTAGCATCTACAAAATGTAATTTCTGATATATCAATAGAAATTACGACTTTTTTCCAAGGGAAAAAAAATATCAAGGAAAATAGCGAAAACAAAGTTCATTCCACACAATGCATAAAAAAATTGCATAAGGGTTTGCAAAAATGAGCTCTTTATTATGATAGCACCTTTCTCAGTTTACAACAATAACTTTGCAAATGAGGGGAAGCTAGGCTTTATAGAAAAATTATAATAGTTTGATAACAATGAGTTTCGACTCCCCCTCAAGAAAATATTTTACTAGTCATCCACATGTTGGAGACTTAGTAAATAATCCATGAATTACTACATTTTTTTTTTTTTTATTTACCCACAAGTTGGTTAACTTGAACAAATTTCCACAATTTTGCTTAAGATTCCCTTCGCTCAATGGTCCATGATGGTTAATAGTCAAAATAGTAAACAATAATAGTTCGATGTTCCACTTGGTCACCCTTGAAAAATTCAACTCAGTCACTTAGATGAGAGATTCATCTTCTAATGGCTACTTTCTTATTCCATTGCTCAACTCATTGGTCCATTTGGTATCTAATGATTAGTTAGACCCTTTGGCAACTATTTGACTTCATTAACAATTATTTTTTACTTGATCATACCAATGCTAGGAAACCCTAACTCTCAACCATTGGTTTGAAGGTATAAGTACAAATGCCAAGAAGTGGGGGGGCGAGGGGGGAGGGGGGATGTAGCAATAGGATTGGGTTGACTGCTGGTCAAGTTCAGTACTAAAAATTGAGCCAATTTTCAACGACCATTTGTTGTTCTTGTGACAAAGTTTTATTGTTATAATGACAAAAGGAGGTCTCACTGAATGTTGTTTCCAGTGTAGTCGTACTATCGACATTTTAGCAATCATCAAAATTCTGATGATAGATAAGGACACATGTCGTCGAAGACAGAAGATCTTTCCTCACGCAAGCACTTATTGGAGTTTCGATCCCAATAATCATCATTCCATATCATCACAATACAGATGGAAGGACAATTTCTAGTAATACCAACAAAATCTGGTGTCGATTGACCAATTCCATCGAATATCCTTCATTGAAATTTCCATACCCCCATGCTTTCCATTCGATAGTTTAATGTTTATGTTCATCATAATACTGACACAAGTGTGCATCGATCAGTTGAAGCTATCATATATCCTTCAACGAACTTTCCATATCCCCCATGCTTTCCTTTTGATGGTTGGAGGGTTGTATCTCATCATAAGTTCGTCGATCACAGTTGTCAAAAGACCAAAAAAAC
>APFE030408227.1:18253-30947 GCA_000404065.3 Pinus taeda
ATATATAGCTTGTCCATAACTATGTAAGGGAAATTTCCTTTTCTTAGTCAACACAAATTAGGATTTGTCATTATAAATGTTATATAACATATATAATGATAGATCAGTAAGCCAACTAATTCTAAATAATACAATAATGGGATTCAGAAAGTTTTGATTAATTATTAAATTGTAAATCATTGTCATTTTTGTAAGTTTGCTGATACCAATGCATTGAGCCTAACTTTTGTTGCAAAGAAGATATCTCTAGAGCTCAAAATAAACAACAAATCTATAATAACTTGCATAAAAGATATAAGAAGGAAACCTTTGAAAAAATAATTGCATAGTCAGACTCCATCAATGCCAACCTATATGGACATTATCTTTGTAATATAAGAACTCTAATGACAATTTAGAATGATCATTACAATGCTAGAATGAAATAATAACTGAGGAATTTTGTATTTTATAAATAATTTCTCTTATTAGAGTAAAAAGGTAACAAAAAGGAGATAAATTTGACCACAATAGAATATTTTACGCAAATTAAGTGCCTAGTCATTAGAATATTATGATGTTGGTATTGAACACAACGGAGAAAAATACTTTAATGGAAAATAACTCACCATGTTGGATGTTGCACCACTTCCCATTCCAATGTGATATGCATGAACACCAACCTATGACCACAAAAATTCTTCAAATGAGTAGACTAAGTGAGTAGTAAAATTTGTACAAGACCAAATTATGGAAAACATTAATGATACTGCACATTGCAAGTAAACATTCATTTTTAATGTTCAAGAAAACTAATCTTGACAACAAGCAATATGACATCAGTTTATTGCTTATCTATATGTTGATGGTCAATCTATCACATAGATGACAAATGTGAAAAACCTCCCCATGCTAAATATCTCAATTTTCTACATAAGGTGTTCTTCAATACTAAAGGACGAGACAATGTCTAGAACCTGACAAATTCCTGCATTAAACATGATTGGTTTAAGCCATTCCTGTAACTCACCATTTGGTAACCTCATCTCAAATGTTCATGTATACCCCTACAATGTTAACAAAAAGTAGATTAGACACTTAAGTTGGGCTTTTAAGCTTGCATAAACATCAAAATCAACAAATAGAAAATCATAGGAACCCAATATTACATTGATGAATAGAGAAAACCTCAATCAAGGGCTCTCCAAACTTGTTGTCATAATCGGATGCACCATTGCTTGCATCAATTAGGATCTATCAGATATATGTAAACATGAATTAATTTAAAAGAATTCACAGGTTAGAATGACATGAAGATTCAACATGGAAACATCAAGTAAACATCAGGCTTCCAACAACAAAAGAAATCCGAGATTTCTAGAGATGTAAATAGTCATTTCAAGGAAACTGTTAATTGGCATTAAGAAATTTAAAGACCTAAAATGGACTAAGATGTTGCAATTTTCAAATAGTTTAATGTTGGATATAAATAATGTGAACAAGTAATTGTATTTAAGCATGTTAATCAAATATTTTCGGCATATGAATTATATATAGTGAGTTTCTTGGTCATTGAAATCATATCTTTCTCATATGATACATATGTACGATGTGGAAAAGGCCACAAGGAGACAAAAAAAATTTCTACCAATATTGTTATTGGATTTTCAAGTAGTACACACAGGTGGGGACAATTAGTCAACACTAACTACCATTACAATTGTTATAATTATTCAACCATTAAACATTTACTATTATGTCAAATTGTTATAATTGTTTCCTTATTGAGTAAACAATTTCTCTAATGATTGATTGATTACATAATGACATACATCCATGTAATAATTACCCCCATGAAAATTTATGAGTGATGGACATATCCATGCATGAACCTTTCCATTGACCCCCGTTGTAGAGTAGCTCACTTCTCTTGGTCCAATTACATATGTATACATGTGAGTTTTACAATGATCAAAATTCCCTATAGTGCATTATCCAAGATCAACACTAATAGTTAGCCTTGCAATTGTGCTCAAAGTTTATCATGACTTCAATACCAAATCAGGTCATCTTTGTCATGCACTCCTTTATCAAATTTTACTATTGGTGCTAGCACAAAAACATCCTTGGCTTGGATAGACTTAATGAGGCACCTATATAGAACCACCAAACTCATTCTTGGAACTGACTATGTTCAAATGTTGGCACCATCAACTATCTTAGTCATGCAAGGACATTTGTCATTGGTGTAGGCACAAGAACTTAGACAAGGGAAAAAGATAATCATGAGAGAAAAAAATTTACAGAGAGAATTTTGTACATGGAGTGTGTCCAAGAATAATTTCATGAGCATCGAAGGGTGCTTCGAGAAAGGAACATCGTCCTATAATTCTCTAAGGTGTGAATAAAAGAAAGTTAAGAGAATTTCAAGAATGGATTCTTAAGAACTATCCTATAGTGATTGTGTTTGAAGCATAATCCTAAATTGGGAGAAAATACCCTTGATGAATTCACTATTGACATAGTTTTGTATAATTTTAATTGAATCTTGGTCAAACTCTTGCACTCCTTCCTAATTGCTCCACTTTTTAGGTTGAGTCTATTGACTTTTCTTTTATCTTTTGAGATCTTATTGTCATTTGATATATGATGCCATATTTCAATCTGTACATGTCATTCAACTTGAGATCATAAATCACAAAACAATATCAACTATAGTCAATTTAATCCTCTATCAACTTCTCCCATGCCTGAAAGATCAAACCAAGAAAGGCACACAGTTTAGGGCACAAGCCATTATATTGCTTGTTTTCCCTTGGTTTCCTACTAGATTAAAATTTTCATCTAAAAAAAAATATACATGGCTTCCATCATGTCCATCAAATATGAATTTGGGTTGCTTATTTGTTGTCCTAGGTTGTGTATTGCTTATAAAATCTACAATATTCCCTAATGCTTTTGGCCTTCCATTAACATACATAAACGCTTCTTTATTTTTATCGTTGTCTCTTAGTTGTGTATAATTTACAAGCACTCCATATCTCCACATACCTTGTGTATATTGGACCAAACACATATAATCTTTGTAATTGTAATAGGGTCTGACATACAAAATCCATTCAGTGAATCTATCGTAACAAACCTTTATGTCATCCATGGAAAATAGCCCCAAACCATGTAATGACGGTGAAGCAATGCGATATATCCTATCATTGAGACAAAAATTGATTTTTACTTGAGGGAGATCCTTGGGTACCCATCATTTCATTAGATGTTTGTACCTTGAGGGCACCTTGATGTATTTTATGCTCTCAGCATCATAAGAACATGACCCCTCTTCAACAAATAAAAATTCCACATGTCTATGAAATTTGCTTTTGATCTTCTCATCTCTAGTTGATCTTTGTCTATTAGACATACTAGATCTCTCACTTTCCTCCCCTCTACCTGATCTTTCCTTGCTCGATGAAGACAAATCTAACAGGTACCTATTTGGTTGTACCTTAAGTCCATCAAATGAGAGAAGCAATTAGCAAATTGATGGTGTGTATATTTCTAGAGCTATAGGTTAGGCTTTGGTTTGAAATGATACCTTTGTATGTTTTGATTCATATTATAATACAATTGTTTTCATATATTTCACTATTTAAACACTGAATGTTAACGAATATTCAATATGTTTCATGATACATCCAAGTGTGCTTATATTCCATTCAAAGTATAAATCATTATTTTATTGTGAGCACATAATGACTTGTCAAGATGGAACACAAACTCCTTTTCTTTTATCAATGTCTTAAAACAATAACTCCATTTAGTTATGGAGTTATGGTTTCAACCCAACAACTCAAAATATTGTGGTGAAAATTGTGAACACTAGGATACTTTGATAGTTCATATTTACATATATAAACTATATACATAGTTCCATGCGCAACAATTTATCAAATTTTCATTTGATTACTTAATTTTAATTTTTTGAGGTAAAAAGTGGGCCTCAAAACAAAAAATGTACTAACAAAATTAACTTTAAAATAACTAATAGGATTCACAATCATTGATGTCATCCCCAGGGGAAAATATTTTGGAGGGAAAAGAAGAAAACTATCTTTTTTTTAAATTGTGTTTTTGGCTTATCTCTTTGTAGGTTCACTCAAATTTCAAGAATAAACAATAATTGTATGTGGAATTTGATTCCACATCCAATAAGTGTCTACTCTTGAAATTTGAGTGAACCTACAAGGAGATAAGTTGAAAATACAATAAAAGAAGTGGTTTTCTTTCTTTTTCTTTACAAATTTATAGGTCATATTTTTATTATTTTCCTTAGGAGGCCTATTTTAGACCTCAAAATTCCCCTAATGCATACAAGACCAACTTCTATTATGAGTAGAGAGCAACACATATGATGCGTAAAATAAAAAAATATATTGTCATCACATAATTGTCATGCATTAGCTGATTTTCTTTTCTAGGGGAATCTACCTACTTAAGTTTTTATTATTTCACTTAGTAATGAGACTTTGCAATGATTTGCAATTATTTTGGAAAATCATAGGGGTATATACGTCAACACTAATCAAAATAGATATATTATGTATCATAAGTATATAAATAGCTTAACTATTGACAAAATAAGGGAGGTTTACGACCGTTAACAGACAAAGGGTCGGAACAATAGGTCATTGATTTGTGGCGTTTTGGCAGTTTATGGTCTCATGAGACTTTAGGGTCAATACTTTGGGGATCGAACGGTGGAGGAGGCCGTCTATGTTCAGTTGGGTTAGCGTTTGTCGGAGGGTGCGTTGCACAACATCATAGGGATAGTAAAATAGAGTGCATGCGAATGTCGTTTGTATGGATGAGGAGCTAGTGGACTATTCTTCCGATTCTATGGAGGCTTCCCAAATATGGGTAGAAGAGACATATCATCATCAAACGGGGGTTTCACCGGCGTTGTACCGTGCACTAGATGTCTAGGTTGAAGCTTATAGTTTGGAGATGGATGACGTGGAGGTTTACCTCAATTCCCTAGGGATTTCCCACCCGGACTCATCGTTTGATGAGGGTTTACTTCATTTATAGGAGGAACAGACAAAACTGATATTGAATATCCCATCACCAACAAAGTTACAATATTTAGCTCTTGATCAACAAGGTTTGGTGACGAATGCACAAGGGGCATCATTCGTGGTGGATGGGGGCACGAGCACTCTGGGGAATGACACATATGGTGTTAAAAATCTGGTGTATAATGTACTAGGATCATCTGGAGCTGACCCTCAAGGCTCAAGACCAACTCCTACTACTCGCACATCTAGATGTTTTGCTGGCATCACTCATCAGGAACTAGGGTCTGAGGACAATAGAGCTTTGGATTCAGATGATAATCAGTTAGCGGAGGATGAACAACACCTGGTAGAGCAGACACAGAGGTCTGGGGGGAAGAAAAAAACAAATTTCTCCAAGGTGCATGAGAGGGGGCATCTGTTGGTTTTCGGTGAAGGAATCAGCATGGCCCAAGCTACATTTATGGAGAGTATTGTGCTGGTTGGAAGGGTTCGCAGACGGAACTATACCTCTATGTGGTTAAAGCATTGGACTGTGGAAATTTGGGGTCATTTATTGGACCAATTGCCAACGGTCATTACCATGATAAGAGGATGGTTCACACTCATCTTCCTAGAAATGGAACAAGCAAACTGGGTTTTGTCAAAATATTGGCATATTGAGATGACACTGGTGCTACTTAAGAGGTGGTCGCCACTCTTCGACCTTGAGAAGGAGAAATTGGGGGTGCGAATGATATGGGTTAGACTCCCAGGGATGTTGTTACAATTCTAGTTGGAGGAAGTCTTCAGATGCATAGGGGATGACCTTGGTATATATCTTGACCATGATAGATTCTACATTGAATTAGGATGTTTAGCCATCACCAGGATCCTAGTACACTTAGATACGAGAGAGGGACTGGTGGAGAGTTACCAACTCCAACTTGGGGACATTAATCGATGGCAGATCCTTGATTATGAGGGGATTCCATTTCGGTGCAGGTGGTGTCATGAGGTGGGACATCTCTATAAAGATTGCCTACTTATTATCAGGACATATATTGAGCCCCCAAAAAGATTTGTTATTGCAAGTACCCAGACTATCTTGGAGGTAGAATCAACCTCTGCACAAAACATCACAAAGGATCCCTAGAGGAGGAGGGTGGATGTGGTTTCATCTCATCACGTGGCACCTGGACTCCTGATGCTCGGGTCACTCGTTCACGTCCAAGGGGTCCTGATTTATTTTTGGGTACCCTTAATTCCTCTCTCCCCTCTTCTCATAATTTTATGAATTCTGGCATTGCATTATTATCTTTAGTTGCTCTGGGAATGGGTTTAGATGCATGTAAATTGAGTTATATTAATTTCCCTGTTGCATCAGCTCCCCTCACTGATCTAGTTACTGTACCAACTATAACCTTGGAACCTCTCTCTATACCTGCTAGGGAGGACTCTAATTCCAGTAGCTCCCATAGGTACAACCTTCAATCACAGTCCCATACCTAAACCGTCACCTTTAGATTGGGTGAGGAACCCATCCCCTCAAAAGCTCAAAAATTTCCCAGGGGCAGACAATCATATATGTCAAAAGAAACCTTGAGAGTGGGTATAGAGGAGGCGACTGGTATCCAGATTCATATTGACCAGGTTCTTAGAGAAAAGGGAAACCATGTTCAGGTTATCCCACAAAGTTTCTATCTTTTAATTGTAGGGGATTGGCCATCCCAGATAAGAAACTGGTGCTCAAAAGACTATTAGGCTCGGTTAGGATTGATGTATTATTAGTACAAGAGACTTTGGGAGATGGGGGTTCCATCAACAAGATTCTGTTGAACATGCTTCCGGACTAGATTTTCCATATTTTGGATGTGAGAGGGAGATCCAGGGGATGTGCTTTGGGTTTCAAAAAAATGACTATCAATATTGACAATATTTGTGTAGAAAATCTGTGATAGGTTAACCCGATAATGCAATATAAATCAAAGCAGAATACTATAACCTACTTCTACTATCAATTTGTGGAAGCTTAAAGATTGAGCTGAACAATATAACTAGAAGAACAAGAATCAATGGAATAATACACATGAAAATACTTTGGGGAAAATCTCAAATAAAAACCCCACACCATTGTATTATCATACATGGTGGAAATACATAAGAATTATACAAAGCCTTAGCTCTCACAGCTAGCCAGCTCTTAGTACAATCCTCACAAATGCTCACAGGAAATCTTGGCTTCTCTCCAACCTTCATCTCTATTATAGACATATTTGGGCACTGCAACCACAATCATATATATCCATAAACCAAGGGCTTCTGAGTCCCTAAAAGTGTTGTTTCATACCCTAAAGGAACAAGGTCAGATGATTACATCATCTCCTAGAAGTTCTCCACAGAAAACTGCTCAGAACTGGTCAAAACTGGACCATACAGATTGCTCAGTGTAGAGGGTGCAATGCATCTCACCTACCACATGCAAAAAGTGTGATGCATACTAGAAAGCCCTTCTATAGGGTGCGATGGGGGAGAGTAGACAAATGGCAGAGACAATTTGCAAGGTGTATGATCATGGAATCTTCCAGAAACTTCTCCTACGACACTTGCCTCTCTGAATTCACCCAGGGATGAGTAAGAGATCATCAATCTCCAAGTGGAATCAAGGAATATCAGAGAGAAGACACTAATCAAAATCCCAGAAGCTGACTCACCCCCCTGCAATCATCTATATATGGATCCCTCATCCCAGAGATCCAAAGGCCTGATTTGTATTCTGTAAGGGAAGTTGTTGTTGGTTTTCCTGGTGAATATCATTAGTGTTGGGTTGCATTTAAGCTTTCATAGGTGAAGAAAGGCTTTCATGCTGGGAGGATTGACGCGTGGGCTTCAGATCAACGGGTGTGTAATCCGTCTCTTCTAATCTCTATATCAATAAAGCTATTCCAAGTTTTTCCTCCACATTCTTGTATGTTTTCTAATATATGCATGTTATGTGGTTCAATATATAATCTGGCCCATATTGTTTATGACTCTATATCTCTTACACTTTAAAGGGTATTATGTTGCTTTGACTTTAACAGGTACTCTTTGGAAAAGCGGAGTGGTCAAGGGAGAGTGGCCAAAATCTGTCCAAAGGGGAGAAGGAACAAGACATGAGAAAAACCAAGCGAAAGATCGAGGTTGGTATTCTTTGCTCTTCTCCTATCTACTTCTTGTAAAGGAAAATGAAAGTAACTTTAATCTATTTGTTTCTAAGATAGCTACCTATCTTAGTGGGACTAGCAGCTCTGCATAGACACTAGATTTCCCGATAACACTTTATTTCATTGACATGAATTTCCAAATCATAACTAAAGAACATATATTGTTTATAAAAGATACGATATACAATATCAACCCCATGCTTAACTATATGAATACATTTTTGCTTCACATGGTTGCATGGGTGATGTTCCACATATTTCCTTTCCTTGACATACACAAAACACAATGTTGAGTGATCTGTGTTAGCACCTTTAATGCTTCTCAATGATGCGAATTCATCTAAGTCACCTCTTCCTTATAACAAATTGGAATACAAACTTGAATAGCACATTTCTATGCAACCCAATCCCTTAGGGAATGCATCTTATCAAGTTCCCTCCTCGTGTTTCCATGTTTGTAGCAATCATCGACTATCCCCACTAGATAGGTCAATTATATCATTTTGGTTTTCCATATCCAAAACAATTCTACCTGCTAAAGAGGTCATTATTTAGCTAAGTGACATGTGAATCTTCATGCATACAAATTCTCTCATAAACATGTCATCATAATAACACATAAAATGACCACAAAAATTATCACAAATTTATAATACACCAATAATTCAATAATTTTAGTTGTTAGAATTTTTATCTATAATGGCATATATGCTAATCATATTTGCAATATAAACACAATGATTACTCATAGGGATTCACATATTCACATTTTATCATTTACCCAATTTTTCTTTCTGTCCTATCAAAATTTGGGGTGTTTCAATTATTAAATCCACTTGGGGTGTTCCAATCATTAAATCCACTTTATGCATAACTTCATTAACTCCGAAATACCATATTACCACAAAATATAAGCTAATGACAAATTGTGGGTCTTGGCCAATGTTCTACACATATTCCAAACACCTTACAGACTCTTAATTAACCATCTAAACACCTTCCTCATCATCTACTTTAAGACAAGAAGCTTATAATTCAAGGCATCTATATAACATGGGAGAAAAATTGATATCTCTACAAAAACATTCGCCTCTCACAAGTCTATCCATGACATGGTATCACACAAGGTTCTCGTATGGGATGATTTCATATCCAAATTATGGGTATCACCTTCCTTGGTTATGATCCTGTAACAACCTTTATCAAACATTCTATTTACATCAAAATTCATAGGGTTTTTTGAGTGGATTTCGACAATCATAAATGTACAAAGTAGTCACTATTACCATATCCATTTGGGTAGAAAGAAAATTCACAGAGATGTCACTAATCAATCAATTAAGATATCAAACATAGTCAAAATATTTTTCTTACATAAATTCCATTAATGACATAAGTAGAATAGTCATGGTTTGTTTTACATGTAGGGATGCTAATGCATCCTTCCAATAATTAGCTTCTCACATGATATATATGCTTTGATAGTCTCTCCAAAATATGCAACATCCCTCTAGAAAACCATATGACAAGTATTTCCTCATCCTCAATTATACTTGTTTACAAAATTAAAACTTTACCATATTTGGTCAAATCTATGATAACACACATACTCACATTTGTTTATGTGCACTCATATATATATATATTCCCTCAACGTATGCACATTTATGCTTATGTACTCTAGAACATATTGCCCCTAATTAATTAATTTTCCAATGTTTTATTTATTCACATATAAACAAATTCCTCAACAAGACATATAAATGTGAAGTATTACAAAAGATATGGTAAGAAAATCTCCCTTAAAATTTCAATCCATGATTAAGATCTTCTTTGAGCTCACTATTGATTTAATTTATAAAGACATTGCTAATCACACCATATCATCAATAATAAATTCTTCACCCATGTAATAATTTGATACCTATATATATAAGAAAACTTGTTACTTTATATCACTTACTTCTTAGAGGCAAATTCAAAATTAAAATGAGAAAACCACCTTATTGTTAGAGGAATTTGATTTTCTATGCCCAATAGCTAGTGTTACACTCATTATTCTAGAATATACATTTTTTTTATGTTACGCTAGGATTCCTTCAAATTTTATTTAATCCTAACAATTAGCTTTCATTTCGTTGAGTAATCCCAACCCAAACGTCATTTGTTTGTCATACTTTATAGCTTCCTATATTGTCTCATTTTCTGTTGTACTAAGCTTCAAATGGGCTCATTCACATGGGGGCATGATGCCTATTATTGTTTGCAACTCTACCTTGTTCAACACTCAGTTTTGTGGCTTATCCATCACCACCAGGATGGATTCATGTTGTTTCATTATCCCTTGCGATTTTGTAGCAAATTCCATGGTCATTATATTCCACTCATTTTAAAGAGTGATTAAGGATGTAAAAAATCACTTATATTTTTATGCTCTACCATGCCTTGATGACATTCCCTATATCCAAGTAGGTATTCAACAATATCCTTCATTCATGCCATGCATGAATATCATCTGATTGTGATTATTGTTTTTTGGTAGCTTGAGTAACACAATATGCATCTCATTTGGGATGGGCTTCCTCCCTTAACTTAGAGTTGAGAGTAAACAATCAAGTTGTGTCCATGATAATTCCATCCATTTACTACATGGAATCCCTCATACCCCTATTATACATCCTTAATTTAAACACTCTTCACATTAAGGTAGTGTTCATTTATCCAAAAGCTTCAACCACACTTCTTTATAAGTTGATTGAATCATATGATAATCATTCATTCTTGAAGGCACCAAAAATCTTGTGCACTTTCCTTTTTATGTGCTTGATCTCCAAGTCAATCTACAAGGTAATTTTATCCAATCCTCATGCTTAACATTTAAACAAGAATTTGAGAGTATTATGCTATATCCTTGGCTCTGGTTGTGCATCAACGCTTTAATGCACACACTAGAGAAGTAGCCTCCATGATAGTTTAATACCCTTTTTTCATCTTATATACTCATATATGTATCCTATGTTTTTTCACTAGAAGTAGCCTCCATGATTGTTTAATACCCTTTTTTCATCTTATATACTCATATATGTATCCTATGTTTTTTCACTTCCAAGTTCAATTCATCTTGGAAGTCACTCCTATTGACATTATTTTTCCAAAACCAAGCCAAGAAGCTATATGCTATTGAATATTTTGAAATGTTAGAAACACCTTCTTATAGACTACATATTCAATTATGTTCTACTCTATAAGATATTTCCAAATATTGTAAATTTTCCTCAATCAATTTTATAGCTATCTATTACATCCTTTTGAAATTAGCAACTTACTCAATTTGCTTCATTTTTTGTTGGTACCGGTTGAGGTCAATGACCCATTCCTATCACCAATGGAGGTGTTGAACCCCTAACTCTTGGTCCCTTACATTGCTACTGCTATATTATTGTTGTAATTATGGATTGGCACATTATTGTTTGTAAACATTATAAAGAAGGTTGCACCCTCAAAATGAGATTCTTATTCATTCACACTTTTACTCGATTTAAGCATGGTATTATTGAATTAGGTCTATTTATTCTAACTGGGTTATTTGGTACATAAAATTTCGTATTGATGTACATAATCCTTGATTTGACTCCTTGAAATGAGCCACCTTACCATGTTCTTTCAAACTATTTTTTTGGAATCGCATGTAAATTTCAAGGCTTAAAGATGCGCATGAACTTAAAATGATGATAAATGTTCATTGAAGGTTTAGTTTGTAGTGCTTTAAAAAGGGGAACCATAGGAGAATATATAGGAATAATTTGAGAATAATTTTTTGCACATATACCATTATCATGGGGAGAAACAACACTATATTAAAGCAATAAAAGTGGTCCAACAACATTCAAAAAGAAATTATGGAATTCCTCATAAATGGGAATGTTAATAAATATTGCAACTTGGTGTTAGGTTAATCTTGAATCCATATTAGAGTGATTATAAAGATAACTTTGTTTTAAGCAATACAAAATTTACCACATGTAGTTCACTTGCCTATGGTATTGGGTAGCCCATGCTATTTTCCATGGTGTTTGATGTGATAAAAGCATATTTATAATTTTAAGATACTCCATTTTAATGTGCATCAAGTGGCTAACTAGCTTGATTAGTCAAGGAGAATGAAGATAACTTTAAATATTGGTTTTTCTAGTAAAGTGTTTTCCAAGTAAATCTCTCGTGCATGCATTTGCTAATATTTCTTCACTTCCAATATTTGATTTTAATACGGAATTAGAACTGCACTTGTGAGAGGATTAAAAATCCTGTTTTTGTGGAGATATGATTTTAGGCTTTCATTGTTATGTGTAGCTACTATGTTTGGTGAGCATATATGTGTAAACTTTATTGTGTGGAGTATCTTATTAAAAGCTTGGTCAACTATCTACATTGTTTAGTGTGAAATAGAGGTTACATGAAAAA
>APFE030408228.1:0-10422 GCA_000404065.3 Pinus taeda
TTTCTCAATGCTGCCATTTGCAGCATGCTTTACCTTGTAAAGCCATCTGGAAGTAACCACGGACTTGCCCTCAGGCCTCGACACCACCTCCCAAATATCATTCTTTATGATAGAAGAATACTTCTCCTGCATGGCCTCTCTCCAGACCTGCTGGCTAGGTGCCTCCTCATAGCTAGAAGGCTCAGAGTCAAGGATGCTGGTAACCATCACCATATAGCTACAAAACCTCTCAGGTGGTCTACTCTCTCTGACTGGCCTCTTCGGCTCAGCAACAGATGTGGCATCTCTCAAGGTGTCCTGAAGCCACTTGGGCTTCCTCTTCCTTGAGCATTCCTCCTCATCACCATCAGTAGCTTGAACTCCTGACTGTTTGTCTGCTGTCCTCATGCCTGCACCTGAACCTGTAGAAGCTGAGGTACCGTGTGAACTGTCCATTAGTGGACTCCCTAGTGAACTGCTTTGTGACCTACTCAGAGCACCATCCCTCTGGCTCAGTGAGCCACTGCTCACTGATGGACCTGACATCCTCATAGATGTACCTCCTGATCCTCCTGATCCTCCTGATCCCTGCCCACTGGATCCCTGCGACTGACACAACTGCTGCTGAGGGTCTGGCTGATCCAGATACTCCAACTCCGGTGATCTCCTAAAAGCCCTGTCCTCCTCGAACTTCACATCCCGTCTGACAACAACTCTCCTCTGTGCAGGAATGTAAATCCGAAAGGCCTTTGAGGTCTCACTGTAGCCCACAAAGATACCCTTCTCTGCGGTGGTCTCTAGTTTGGTCCTCTTCTCCTTGGGTATGTAGGAGTATGTAATGCACCCAAAGATACGAAGATGACCAATATCAGGCTGCTTCCCAGAAAAAGACTCCTCCGGAGTCATGTGCCCCAAGGCACGATGCAGACTCCTGTTCTGCAAATAAACAGCTGTGTTGCAGGCCTCTGCCCACAAAAACAATGCCAACCCCTGATCATGTAACATGGCTTTGGCAACCCCTACGATGGATCTATTATTCCTCTCCGCAACCCCGTTCTGCTGGGGGTTGTAAGGAACAATGAACTCCCTCCTAATGCCTGCCTCCGCACAATAGTCAACAAACTCTCCAAGGGTGTACTCTCCCCCATTGTCCGACCTCAGGGACTTGATCTTCCGACCTGTCTGTGTCTCCACAAGAGCTCTGAACTCCTGAAACCGCTTGAATACCTCACTCTTGGTCTTCAAGAAATAAATCCAGGTCCTCCTGGAGTGATCATCAATGAATAATACATAGTACTCATATCCACTCAAGGAAACATGAGACATCCGACCGCTCACATCAGAATGAATCAAATCAAGTATCCCAGTCGCTCTGCTGTCACTGCTGGGATAAGGGGATTTGGCAAATTTGCCCATCGCACATCCTCTGCAAGTATCAAAGTGATCAGTGCTGAAATCTGGCACACCTGTAGTGATCTCCCGCAAGGTCCTCAAGGCTCCATGATACATATGTCCCATCCCACGGTGCCAAATCTCACACAACTCAGGACTGCTAGCTTTGCTGTCGGTACTACTGCTCAATGCCAAAAGGGACTGGAATGCAAACTTGTACACCTTTGCATGGCGTACACCTATCACTCTAGCTGAATCAGTTGGAGTGCCCCTGGGATACATCAACACCTGTCCTCCCCTGAACAGTACCTTATATCCTTTGTCCTCCAAAGCTGAGATGGATATGAGGTTCTTCCTCATCCCTGGCACATAAAGAACATCTGACACCTTCAAGGGAAGTTTGGACTCCCTCTGAAATGTCAGTGTCCCCACACCAACTGCTCTAACAACTCTATCATCACCGAGTACTACCTCCATATCAGTGCCACTCTCTGAAAGCACTGAGAAGTACTCACGGACTCCTGTCATGTGACGTGAAGCCCCACTGTCCACATACCAGATACCCGAAGATGCTCCGCTAATCGAGGGAAAAGCATGCTCCCTCTGAACCTGTATGGCAGGTAATCCTACACTAGAGAACTCACACACAGTGAACCCAAACTCCCGGTCAAAACGACCTGCAAAGTCCTCAACCTCTGCTGAAGCTGCCAAACTCTGTCCTTCCCCTTCTTCTTCTTCTTCTCCAGACACACAACTGCATAATGTCCCATCTTTTGACAATTCCAACACTTCACCTTGGAATAGTCCTTCTGTGTGTTACCTGTTTACCTTTACCTTTGCCTTTGCCCCCACCACTGCTTGTGGAAGCCTGCTTCTTCCCTTTGCCTTTCTTGCCTCCTGCCACCAGTGCTACATCCTCATCCTGCTCAACTGACTTGGCTGCCCCAAGCTGACCTTTCCTGATCTCTGTCTGAATGCAATCATCCCAAAACCTCTCCCATGTGGGAAGGGTCTCACGAGCACAAACCCCATCAGCAAAGTTCATCCATGAACGGGGGAGGCCATTTACCGCAATCCGCACCAACTCAGTGGTGGAATGGCCTCTCCAATCGCTGCCAACTCATCTCTCACATTAGTAATCTTAGTGAGATATCCAGTTGCACTATCATTGCCCATCTTAATGTTCTTCAGCTTCTCCTTCAGGACCATTTTCCGGTTCTCATTGGTACTCTGGTAGAGATTGGAAAATGTTGTCCACAACTCATGGGCATTTCTCTTTCCTCTCACATGAGGAATGCAATGGTCTTTGACTCCGTCTAGAATCAGTGTCTTACCCTTGTTGTTCTTTTTATTATACTCAATCAACTGAGTAGCATCAGTAAGTACAACAACAGGGTTCTGTGTGGTATGCACCATGATGTCTCAGACTTCTGCCTCCTCAAAGATACTCTGCATTCTCTCCTTCCAAACGTTGTAATTTGCATGCCCATCCAACCTATCCTCCACCCTCAATCCCAATGACATCCTGTTGTCCTAAAACTGTAAAATAGCACTATTGTAGTAAAGATAAAACTAATGTTTGTGAAAAATCAGCGTGCTGGAATTTTCTGAGTGAAAAATCAGCAGGCTGTAATTTTCCTCCTTGTTGTCCCAAACTGCACTTCAGCACTCACAACTCTGATACCATGTAAAAATTTCTCATTTCCCACCTCGGTTTTCAATTTCACCTTATTTCTCCAAAATAGTTAAATGCCCTTTCCCATAGCCATACATTCAACAACTGAAAAAATAAATATCGCTGAAAACACAAATTCTGGAAATTTTAGATAATGCTGGAAAATGCATAAATAAAAATCAGCAGGTACAAACAACCATTTAACACATTTACACAGTAATTTTTGGTCAATGTGACCCTGGAAAAACCCCCTACAACTCTTGGGGAAAACCAGTTCGAGAGCTCCTTTTTATTTCTGAAAATGCTTTTTACAGTGAGAAATATTCAGCAAAAAACAGCAAGCAAACTTTTACAACTTATCTCGTTTTCCGTGCCTCACAGCCAACTAGAAAATACTTGCAAACAGCAAAATCTGAACAACAATAAATGTTGTACGTCCTCCTCGATTTTTGTGCCAATTTTCAGCCTTAAACTTTGTTGTACAGCCTGCCTAGAAAATCGTGCAAGCTGCCAAAA
The DNA here is from genome assembly GCA_000404065.3 of Pinus taeda. NCBI lineage: Eukaryota > Viridiplantae > Streptophyta > Pinopsida > Pinales > Pinaceae > Pinus > Pinus taeda. The sequence goes on from APFE030408228.1 coordinate 3,563, forward strand.
ATTATGCTGTATGATTTCCTCGATTTCTATGCCATCGATTTCTATGCCAAAAACTGTTATACGGCCTCCTTGAAAATCATGCCAGCAAACTCAGATTTCTACTCCTCGATTTATGTGCAAACTGCTGTACAGCCTCCTTGAAAATCGTGCCCAAAAATCTGCCTTTCACTGTATGCTTACTCAGCTGTACGGATTTGCTAAACTGCTGCCTTGGAATGTGTGCCAAGCTGTTGTCTCCTTCTCTTCCCTGTCCAGAAATCTCCCTTGCTCTTTTGCTCTCCTTCTCTCAATCTGCTCATGAAAGAATGAATGACCTTTTGTCTCATTTTCTCCTTTAATCTAACCCTAAGTGACTTTTGGGTGATCCCTAAATCCAACGGCTGAAATAGATTGAAATCAATGGCTGAGATTAAATGCTCATTTAAATCTTACTTTCTATTTTTTAATTCACCCCACTTTAATAAGGACCCACTTAGTCATTTATTTCCAAAGTCACTTTTCTTTTCTAATTTTACATTGACTTTATTAAAGTCATTTTAAAATTAGACTTTAATAACTTTATCACTTAAAGTCACTTTTAAATTTTATTTTTAACTTTATAAAAATTATAGTCACTTTAGGAGAAAAATTAAATTCTTTTGGACACTTTTCCCTAGGCCAAAGATCAAAGCCTTAGGGAACCACCTGTCCTCCGGTACCAAATCTCAACACTTCCATATAGCACGTTTTTAGATGCTAAAAATTACAGGGATCCTATGTGTGGTAGCATATACGATTCCATCAATTATAAATTTTAAGGATTTTAACTCTTGAAGATCAATGCTTCCCAATTTATAATTGATGGATGATCTGTGCCCTATGTAGAAGTTCCCAAAGATGAGACTCCTTAACAAAGAAGAAATTCATGACATCAAAGGAAGGAGCTCTTCAAGCAGTGGGTTGTTTCAGGATCTCCACATAAGGAGCCGTGATAGGTCCCTGGTTAAGAGGGAGCTTGAGAAGAAGTTTTTTACTTGGAAGAAACTTGGAAATTCCTAAGCCGGAAGCTTAGGTACATTCCTCTATGATAGGAATGAGTACATTCCTTTAATGGAATAAAACCTCCTGGCATAAAAGGGGTGATATGTTGTTCTAATCTTCACTTGGGAAGACAGAATGGAGGATTGTGTAATCATTTGGCATCCGATGCTCTTAGGGGATGAGATAGGGCATCCCATAAAAGAGTAGTCGTGGAGGACTGATGTTCTTTTGGGACTGGGAAGTCCAAGAAAAGAATAGTCCTTATGGAGCATATCCTGAGTGAACCCGGGTGGGGTATGTTCCTAGAGAGACAATTATGAGTCTGTCTATCAATCATTGGTCTCACCAGCATTGTCCTCTGATCTTGTCGAGAGATAGAGTTGTTAGTCAAGGCCTTGCTATATAGCAATGTTGGTTGGTATGATGCTATACAAATGAGTTACAAATCCGAATTCTTCCTATGAGAGATTCTTCAGATTGAGAAAGTCCAAGTACCATTATGAATACCTCCCTAGTTAAGAGGGAGAGTTGAAAAGTGTAACTAGGTTTGGTCTTCATAATGACATGTAACTATGATTTTATGTAATAAGATGTAAATAAGAAAAATGAAATTATTATATTGACTTGCTTCATGGGTTTCATGAGCAAGGGATTTTGTTTTAAAGTCAAGACTCCCATTGAGAGTCTTTAGAATTTATTTGTCATCTAGTCATAAAATGTAAGAGTCATTGTCATGTAATGAAGTCATGTTACACTTTGTAAAAGGTCATCTTGTCTGTGTAAAAGTATCCTCCAAGAACTTGTCACCCAACCTCTTCAAGTCAACCTACAAACGTTGAAGAAACTACTAGAACAAGTCGGCCTACCTCTAGCTGTAGAGTTGGCCTAAAGACCCAGTGAAGAGATGTATAAATATAGGAACTCAACCTCCATTCTAAGCAAGAAGTTCGATCTGATTTCGGCCCAAGAGAAGTGCGAAGTAAGGTACAGAAGAAGTGGGAAGAAGAGGCAATGAAAGGGTTTTCTCTAGGGTTACAAAAGTCACTATTCTAGGGCAGCGAAAAAGGGATCTTTTGGGGCAGCGAACAAAGAACTTCTAGGGCAGCAAAAAAGGGATCTTTTGGGGCAGCAAAGAAAGATCTTCTGGGGCAACGAAAAAAGATCTTCTAGGGCAGCAAAGGAAAGACTCTTCTGGATAATCGAAGTAGAGACCGAGATTCTCTAGATAAGACCTAGAGACGAAGATTCTCTAGGAAGGTTGTGAAGAAGTAGTGAAAGAGATAGAGACCGAGCTTCTCTAGAAGAAGCCAAGGAGCAGTCTAGATCAAGAAGGAAGGAAGAGGCAGAGCATCAAGGTTGGTGACAAGGTTCTTAAGAGGATACTAGAGTCAAGAATCTGTGTCAAGGTCTTGGTACTTATCAATTGAAGATCTAGAAGAAGAATTTTGATCGGGTTTTCCTCTCAAGAAGCGAGGGGTTTTGTCCCTGGCTGGAGAAGCCTACACACTGTGTCACTTGTCTTTTATTATGCATTTAGGTAATTGTCTTGATGAAAGAACACATTAATAAGCTAACAAAGAAAAGACTATAAGATAAGAAGTAAAGGTGCATCACAAGCAATTATCAAGCAGAGAAATTGTTAACTTTGAATGCCCTAGATTTCTCAACAAAGAATACAAAGCATATAATAGAAGAGAGGATGCCAAAGATTCAAGGCAATCCAAGAGTGAAGATAGGCATTAGTGTCACTCCCCAAGGTATTTAGTGAGAAAAGCATAAACATCCTATGAGTCTGATATTAGCTAATGCTTGTCACTGGCGAGGCATCAAACGAGGAAGATGGAAAGTCGAGACAAGTGACTTGCAAGGGGAGCTCAAAAAAAATCAAACCTCCCACATTCAGTGGAGACAATGAGAAGAACAAGTAGGTAGAGGCCTCGCTATTGGGGATGAGAAAATATTTGCAATTGCACAATTCCTCGTCCAATTTGGAGGCTAGAATAGCCATCTACCATTGGTAGGCAAGGCATCCATGTAGTGGGACCATCTCAAGCACCTCGAGAACTTGGATAATTCGAAGATAGTTTGCAAACAAATCAAGAAACATTTTCAAAAGAAGTATTTATCGAAGCACTATTACCATAAATAAAAATGCATGTGTAACTTGGATAATTAGAAGATAGTTTGGAAAGAAATCAAGAAATATTTTCAAAAGAAGTATCTACCTGAGCACTGTTACAATAAATAAAAAATGCATGTGTTCTTTGAACATAAGCTTGGCAATATGACAATGGAGAACTATGAGAGGAAATTCCTTGAGTTATTGAAGTATGTTGGCTTTATTAAAGATGAGAAAATCAAGATCCAAAGGTTCTTGAGTGATTTCCCTCCATACTGCAATGATAAAATCAAGTCTAATGAGCCCAAGACTATGGAGGAAACAATAAGGAAAGCTAAATATCTCTATGAACAAAGCAAAAGTAAGCCAGTATTCCAAAATGCTTGGGATGAGAAAAATGCAGCTAAATTGGAGTAGAGGAAAAAGGGTTACAAGCCCTCCTCTTTTTATAATGGATCTCAAGTAAATCAACAATCTCATAGAACACATAATGAACCAAGGAAGTTTGATTGTTTGGAAAAGAGACCAAGATATCCACTTATTGTGAGGGAAGCCACATGTGTAAGGAATACCCTCACAAGGATAACACAATCATAATTGTGACAATGTTCAAGGAGATGACACAATAGAGGACATCGGCAAGAGCATGCCCAGAATATATGCAACCTTGGACAAGAGGCAAGTTGCTCATTAAGCACATTTGGTAGAAGTTGACAATAAGATTAACAACCATCCCATATTAACTTTAATTGATTATGGTCCATGGAGCTAGCCATAGTCATATTGACCCAAAGCTTGTTAAAACATTCAATTTGAAAATAGTCGAGCATGGCAAGACTTGGTTGGTTCAACTAGTTACAGGGGCAAAGCAAAGGATTAATGAGTCAATGTAAGTACCACAGTGGATCTAAATATCATTCCTTTGGGGTCCTATGATAGCCTCATCAATATGAATTTGGTTGGACAAGCACCATTGTTATGAATATAATTCATAACAAGTAAATAAATAAAATAAATGTAAATATTAAACATTCAAATATCGATTATGTTAAATAGTCATTAAGTTAAGTGAAAAGGCATGTCTAAAAGACATGCCTAATAATGAAAGGACACCTGCTTAGGTATATATATACGGGCCTCATTGTAACATTCATCACTTATACATTTTTATAGATAATAAATTATTATTACAAAATACCTCGTGTATTTTTACATTCAAGCCTCCAACCTATCAGTTTTCATGCTTCAGTAACAGTTTTTATGCTTCAATGGCATCGGAGCCATGGCACACAATATAATCATGTAGGTCTTTGAACGTTGTTTGCTGCACAATGTGCCATTACGTTCATGTCTTGATTGTGTTGAGCAGTTTAATAAAATTCAAGAAGTAATTCAGCGATTAGAAAAATCATGTGCAGAAGTTAAAGCATGTCGGAAATCGATAGTAAGGGAGATGATAATGACAGTGAAGCAGAAGAAGAAGTTTATGTAGATACTGGAAGTCAACTTGAAACAGGAGTCACTGAAAAATGTTTGGATTCAGAACTCCCCACTATGGAAACTGCTGATATTAATTTGGAATTTGCAACAGATGAAGATTGTATTGGAGAACAGTCGTCTAGTGCTTTGAAGCAAAGTAAGGATTTCATGTTGAAACCTAAATTGGAAAAGAAATCAAGTGATACTCAAATAGGTTGTTGTTCAAAAGCGCCATGTCATGACATCCCAGAAGAATATCCCCACAAAAAAATAAAAATAGGGAAAGAAGAAAATGATGTAGAAGTGATAGAAACAAAGTTGGGTACAACTCAAGTTTGCAAAATGGAATCAGTGGATGATAAAATAACACTTCCTGCAATTGTTTCTCTTAATGAATTCATGAAGTTTAAGGAAGATAAGTCAAGTACAAATATAAAAGCAAACCAAGGGAGTGTAGTTATAGAGGTAAATACCACAATTAATCAGACAGATTCAGCTAAGGATCCACAACAACAAAGTGGTGAAAAAGAAGACATGCACATTCTAGAATATGGAAAAGATGTTTACGAATCTTTTGAGACCTCAAGGCACTCAGCTAATGTTAAGATTGATGATTCTTTGTTACGTTTTGTTGAAGAAAAAGGAGTTCTGAAATCTAGAAATAGGGAAATGGCACAGGCAGAAAATTCAAGCATAAATCAAGATTTTGTGAGACATGAACATAACAATGTTATAGGCAACTCTACTGTATCTAATACAAACACTGCATGTGCATCTTTTTGTATGGATGCTATAGAAGTTGCAGAGGAAAAGGATCCTGAAAGTGACTTGTGCATATCCATTTTGAAAGAGTCTAACTTGCTTTTTTGTCCTCTGAGAATGTTGCACAGAATGTTAAGGATCTTGCAAAAAAATATTTATTATGATTGATCAATATATAAAAGCCTAGCGAACCACACCACCTAAATCACAAACCTCACCAATTGCTGCAACAACAGAGGAATATGGAAACGAACTCTCCCAAAAGGAAAATGTGCGACAACAGGTGCATGTGCATCTTTTTGTATAGATGCTATAGAAGTTGCAGAGGAAAAGGATCCTGAAAGTGAGTTGTGCATATCCATTTTGAAAGAGTCTAACTTGCTTTTTTGTCCTCTGAGAATGTTGCAAAGAATGTTAAGGATCTTGCAAAAAAATATTTATTATGATTGATCAATATATAAAAGCCTAGCGAACCACACCACCTAAATCACAAACCTCACCAATTGCTGCAACAACAGAGGAATATGGAAACGAACTCTCCCAAAAGGAAAATGTGCGACAACAGGTGCATGTGCATCTTTTTGTATAGATGCTATAGAAGTTGCAGAGGAAAAGGATCCTGAAAGTGAGTTGTGCATATCCATTTTGAAAGAGTCTAACTTGCTTTTTTGTCCTCTGAGAATGTTGCAAAGAATGTTAAGGATCTTGCAAAAAAATATTTATTATGATTGATCAATATATAAAAGCCTAGCGAACCACACCACCTAAATCACAAACCTCACCAATTGCTGCAACAACAGAGGAATATGGAAACGAACTCTCCCAAAAGGAAAATGTGCGACAGCAGGTGATCTCTGGATTCATCCGATGGATCATTGATAATCAATGGAAGGTGGGGAGTACATGGAAAAGTATAGATATAGACTAGTTTGACGAAATCCGAGAGGCTGGAGATTATGAATAGCATCCTGTCAATCATATTGGTGGGGAAAGATTCGCCAAAGTTGCACTGGTTGTAAAGAATGCTACCACCACTGTGCACTATCACTTAAAAACCATCACTCTTTGCCGACCCTTTAAACCAACGCATTGGTTTCCGCCGTCGAACTTCCTGTTGCGTGCCCCGCCTGGACAGCGAACGAGGATCTCCACATGGTTAATAAAAGACCATTTTCCCCTGTCAAGCGACATGGGCCCAGTCGAAGGGTCAACGGGTAACGTCTTTGGACGATTCACACGCGGCTCTGTACACCATATATATATCGGTGATCTTTATATGTTCAGTGGGTTTGGTACACGAGTCATAACGTTGATCGATTCCCTACACTGTAACCCAGTCCCTGTTGCGTCTGTCTTCCATGCCATCGCTAACTTGAACCTATCCCGGCCACATCCTCTGTCCATGCCACGCCTTCCCGATCATGCATTTCAACCTGGGTTAACCGTCGTGGGTTAACTTAATTACATAATGCGAACTATA
>APFE030408228.1:10442-24147 GCA_000404065.3 Pinus taeda
AAAATAAAAATAATATAAAATAAAATAAAAAAGTGGAAATAGAGAGACCCTAGCTTTAAGACAGCAAAAAAACACTTGGTTTCAAGACAATATTTCTGGTGAGCTACAGGACAAGACGATTGCCAGATTATATACATCAAGATGACTGACACTAAGTGAAGAAAATCGACAACGTTAAAGCTTTGAGGACAAAGCTTCTGAAGGAAAGGGCTATGTTATGAATATATCGACAGTGTTAAAGCTTTGAGGACAAAGCTTCTGAAGGAAGGGGCTATGTTATGAATATAATTCATAACAAGTAAATAAATATTTAAATATCGATTATGTTAAAGAGTCATTAAGTTAAGTGAAAAGGCATGTCTAAAAGACATGCCTAATCACGAAAGGACACCTACTTAAATATATAATATATATAATATTAATATAATATATATAATATATATACGGTCCCTCATTGTAACATTCATCATTACACATTTTAATATAAAAATTATTATTACAAAATACCTCTTATGTATTTTTACATTCAAGCCTCCAAGCTATCAGTTTTCATGCTTCAGTAAAAGTTTTTATGCTTCAACCATGTTGCCCTAGAATGTTACAACAAGGCCTTCACTTTCCTTGATAAAGAACGGCAACAAAGACAAGTGCAAGGGATTCCAAGGCTATTTTCTATCGGGGAAATATCAACAAGGCAAATGAAGAAAAGTTCCAAAAAGGGATGCTTGATTTATGCAACCCATATGGAGGAGGCAACCTAGGATAAGGTACCCAACATTGAGGATTATCTAGTTTTGAAAGAGCATGAAGATGTTTTTGGTGATATCCTGGGTTGCCACCCTAAAGGGATATCAATTTTTCAATTGATTTGATGCTTGGAGCTACCCCAATTTCCAAGACACCATACAAGATGAGCACACCAAAACTTAAGGAGTTACAAAAATGTAGCTTAAGGAACTTTTGAAAAAGGGGTACATACGCCTCAACCTGTCACCTTGGAGTGTTCATTGCTATTTGTTAAGAACAAGGATGGTATCTTAAGACTATGTATAGACTTTATGCAATTGAACAAGATGGAAATAAAGAATAAGGGTAGATGACTTGTTTGATCAACTGAGAGGTATTCTTCAAGATTGATCTAAGGTCTGGATACCATCAAACCAAAATTAAAGAGGAAAACGTTAGCAAGACAAACATCAAAACCAGATATGGTCACCATGAATTTGTTGTGATGCCCTTTTGTTTATCTAATGCACTAGTTGTTTTCATGTGCCAGATGAATGGAGTTTTCAAATAATTCTTGGGCAAGTTTGTCCTAGTATATTTTGATGGCATCCTTGTGTAATCAAAATTAGAAGAGGAACATGAGCAACATTTGAGAATGGCGTTATAGGTACTCATAAAGCAATAGCTCTATGCCAAGATGAGTAAGTGTTCCTTTTACCAAAAAAGAATTCATTATTTGGATCGCATCATCTCAGAGAAGGGAGCAGTTGTGGGCCCAAAGAAAAATCATACCTATCAGTGAGTGGCCAAACCTATCAGTGAGTGGCCAACACCTAGAAATATGATAGAGGTTGGGTTCTTTATGGTATTAGCAAACTACAACAAAAGGTTCATTGGCAAGTTCTCAAATATAGCACAACCAATCACTAATTTGCAAAAGAAAGGTGCAAAATTTGAATGAACAAGTGTAAATAGGCCTTCCAACATTTGAAAATGCTTTTGCCGAGTGGACAAATTCTAAAGATAGCTAACCCAAATGAGGAATTCATTGTGTGCGTCAAGCTAAATTTATATACCAAATTCCCAAGAGCTAAAAAAATGGTATTGAATGAGATGTACAACAATCCCAATATTGGACATTTAGGATACTAGAAGACTATAATAACTTCAAAAATCAATACTTTTGGCCAAATATGAAAAGAGAAGTGGTTGATTATATTGCAAAAGTTTGGAGTGTCAAAGTTAAGGTTGATCATAGACATCCACAAGATTGTTCCAACCAATACTCATTTTTGAATGGAAGTGGGAAATTGTGTCAACTGATTTTATTACCGAACTACCCAAGACTATGTAGTAGCATGATTCCATCATGGTGGTGGTGGATAAGCTCACTGAGGCTACTCATTTAATTCTAGTGACATCAACACATAAGGCAGCCAACATCGCATAGATATACATGAGAGAAATTGCCAGGCTACATTGAGTGACTAAGGAAATCATTTCAAACAAGGATCCCAAGTCCACTTGCAACTTCTAGAAGGGTTTATTCCCAAGATTTGGAACCAATTTAAACTTCAACACCGCATATCACACAAAATCTTATGAACAAACTAAGAGGGTCAATCATGCGAATGAGAATATGTTTAAGATGTATGTGATAAATAAACCATCAAAGTGGTAAGAATATTTTGTTGAAAATGTGCCGATGGAAGGTCTTTTGGCTTGTGCCTTAGCCAGTGAATACCACGATTTAGTCTTTTTCTAGCATGAATGCGAGTTCATGAGATAAGACTTCAATTACGATGAGTTGATTTCCAATTTACTAGAATGGTCATCAAGTTTGCATGTGTAGTGTTGGAGCTTCAGATAGTTGGAGTCTTCTTCAGTTAGACTACAGGATGAGGTGGCAATGACAAATTGAGTTAGAATGAGTTACGACTTCAGTGTTGAATGGAGAGAGAACGAGTTGAGTTCTCAATTAACTTGCAATCACAACTAGAGTAAATCAAGGAGGAACTCGAGCTAGTTAACTAAGAGCTAGTCCACGTGTAACTAGGACTTGCTCCAGTTAACTAGGAAAGGAAACTTGTGACGCTTGTGTGCACTGACATTCGACTAGGCCTCCTTGCATGCATCAAATTCTATCTATAAAGAGAAGGACAAAGGCACAAGATCATAGACAATTCTTTATTGTGGAATGTGCATCAGTTGAGGATCAATAATGTGCAACGATTTAGGAGCCTAAGTGCACAAGGATTTAGGAGCCCTAAGGACACAAGGATTTTGGAGCCAGAAGTGCGCAAGGATTGTGGAGAAAGGTATCAGGATTCATAGAGCAAGCAGACACTATCTTCAACCAAGATCAATTGTGCAGGGCCGAGATCAAGAGCTAGGTAGAGAACAGGAGCCAAAAGTGTGCAAGGCTTGTGGAGAAAGGTATCAGGATTCATAGAGCAGGTAGACACTATCTTCAACCAAGATCAATTGTGCAGGGCCGAGATCAAGAGCAAGGCAGAGAACAATTGTAGAGCTGAGATTAGCAAGCAGAAGCCTAGCGCATTTTCAGAGAGAGATTGTTGGTTGTAGTAGCAACGTGAATTAAAATAGATCATTTCCTCAAAGAACAATCAATAAAATACCATAATAAAGAAAGCAGGGTTTCCCTTTTGCGTTTCCTAGGTAAAACAAGCATGTCAATTTTGTGTGCACGTGTTTTTATCTCAATTACTTTTTGTTGCATGTTGAAAGTTAAGAAACTCTATATCTTGGTGAAAGTAAATTTGGTTTCAGTTTTCAATTGCCATGTTTTCAATAATTCCACTAAGTAGTGTGCGAAGTTTCAAGAAAATTAACATGGTATCAGAACCACGCTCTACATAAAAAACCAGGCACCAGGATTGTTCAATAAGTGAAAAGCACAGATCAATCAGTAGGCTTGTGCTAGAGTTAAAAGAGTAGTATTTTGGGACAGCAGTATGTCGTTCCCGGGACTAAGGGCAAATCACTATTTAGCAGGAGCCTCTAACATCTGCTCATGGAGGAAGCAGATCTCAGTAGTGTTGGAAGATAATGGGTGATAGATTTTGCGAAGTGCCCACAAACTGCGCCCGCATATGCCCAACAGTTGATCCAGCGTAACAAGAATGACATCAAGGCCAGGAGGATCATTCTTGAGGGGGTAAAAGACCACATTATCCCTCATCTCCGTGGGAAGATGATAGTAAACGAGATGTGGAAATTCATCTTGGATTTGTATCAGGGATCCAGTGATGCCAAGAAGCTTGCCCTAAAGGACAAGCTAAGAAATATCTAGATGAGCAAAGGAGAGCCCATCATTACATACCTTTCCAAGTTCATTCAAGTTCAAGGTGAGCTAGCTGGAGTGGGCAAGACAATAGCAGATAAAGACCTTGTGAGTCTTGTGCTACTGGGACTTCATAAGTCTTGGGAAAATTTCCAAGATGCAGTTAGTGCAAGAGCTAAACAAGATCAAATGTTTCCATTGCCACCAGTTCGGGCACTATGCCACTAAGTGTCCTAACCAGAAGAAGGGGTCCAATAAGGACCATGTGGCCGCATCAGTTGAGGTAGATGTGTTTTCTTCTCAATTCGATAAAGACTTCTCATTGATAGCTTGCATGGCAAGCTCAGTAGGCAGCAGCATATGGTATATTGATTCAGGAGCATCCTTCCACATGATCGGGAACAAGGAATATTTCAGCCAGTTGAAGGAGAAGGACATGCAGTTTCACATTGAGCTAGGAGACGATGGCAAGTACTTGACTAAGGGAGTAGGTACTGCCAATTTTGAGAGGGAGTCTAGTAGCTCTCTCCATCTCAGGGATGTCCTCTATGTTCCAGGCCTTACGAAGAACCTTGCTTTTGTTGCTACCTTGGAGGACAAGGGTTATGATGTCATTTTTGGCAAAGGTAAGGGTTTCCTCAAGCACTTAGCTTCTGTATCCATGCAGCAGATTGGTGTGAGGATGAAGAATATTTACAAGTTGCAGGTTGAGACATGCACAGACTTGAGCAATAAGGCAGAAAGTGCACAGAGCAAAGACGTGGGGGAGCTTTGGCACAGACGCGCCATTTGCATCATGGGGTGCTGAAGACCCTTTAGCAAATAGCCACGGGACTACCACAGTGCACATTTGACCAGCATGATGTGTGCAAGGGTGCACACTTGGCAAGTGTGCCAAGTCATCTTTTCAAGGCCAAGACAACAGAGCCAAAGTGATTTTGGAGCTAGTAAATTCAAATGTATATGGGCCCTTCTCTTTTCCATCCCTCATAAGGCACAGGTACTATGTCACTTTCATAGATGACTATTCTCGGAAAACATGGATTTTCTTTATGAAAAAGAAGGAGGAGGTCTTCTCTAAGTTCATGGAGTTTAAGGCTTTGGTAGCAAACCAAACCGGGAAGAAGATTAAAGCATTGAGGAGTGACAATGGCGGGGAATATGTCTCCAATGCCTTTAGGGACATGTGTGCCAAGGAAGGCATTAGGAGAGAGCTTATAGCACCCGATAACCCTCACCAGAATGGGGTGGATGAGAGGAAGAACCACAACATAGTTGGAGCGGCCAAGGCCATGTTGCATGACCAAGGGCTGCCCATGTTCTTGTGGGCATGGGCATGTAACATTGCAGTATTTTTGCAAAACAAGAGTCCACACAGAGTCCTTGGACAAGTTACACTAACGGAGGCTTTCATAGGCAAGAAGCTTGATATTTCTCACTTTCGCATCTTTGGCACCAAAGTTTACTGTCATGTGTCCAAAGAGAGCAAGAAGAAGCTAGAGCCCACAGCTGAAAAGGGAATTTTCGTGGGTTACAATGAGACATCTCAGGTGTACAAGGTGTATATACCATCACATCAAGAAGATAGTTATCAGGCGGGATGTGAGGTTTGAGGACAGAGCTCTGAGGGAATCCTTGGAGCAAGAGCATATTAGAGTACCTGGGGAGGAGCTACTCGCTCCCAAGCAGAAGCCTCAGCAAATATCACAGATTCAATCTCAGCCAGGTGACAAGCAGGTCGTACAGCAAGATGACAAAGAGTCATTGCAGGATGAGGAGGAGAGACCAGGACAAGTGGAGGCAGCCACTCAGTTAGTGACTCCCAACACATGGAGTAAGCGAGCTAAGTGGGTTGAGAAGTTGATTTAAGAGGCCCAAGAGCAAGTTGAGACTCCTAGCTCTATGTTCAAGTAGAGGAAGCAGACACAAAGGTACACCAGATATATGGCATTAATGACTAAGTTACTAGACACAAAGCCTTCTTGTTATGAGGAGGGAGTCTCTCGACAAGGTTGGCAAGATGCCATGGTGGAGGAATATTCCTCCATCATGAAGAACAATGTCTAGGAGATTGTGCCACACCCAGAGGGAAAAACAGTGGTAGGCTCACATTGGGTTTACAAGGTGAAGCATGGAGTAAATAGGAGTGTGGAGAAGTACAAGGCCAAGATTGTGGCCAAGGGCTTCTTGCAGGTTGAAGGCATCAACTACGTTGAGACATTTGCCCTAGTGGCTCATTATTCATCCATTAGGATGATTTTGGAACTTGCAGCTCAAATGGGGTGGAAGATCCACCAAATAGATTTGAAGACAACATTCCTCAACGGGGTGGTTGAGGAAGAGATTTCTATGGAGCAACCAGAGGGGTTTGAGACCTTCAACAAAGACACCCATGTCACCGAGAGCATGGTGTGCTCGTATTGATAGCTATCTTCAAGGATTGGACTTCCCTAAGAGTGATGCGGATGCCAACCTGTACTACATCACGGTTGGAGGGCTTCTACTCATTCTAGTGCTCCATGTTGACGATCTTATCTTGACTGGAGTAGACAGCTTGATTCAAGATTGAAAGGAAGATCTTGCAAGAGAGTTTGAGATGGACATAGGGCTTATGCACTATTTCCTTGGGCTGGAGGTACGGCAAAGTGATGGGGAAATCTTCTTGGGGCAAGGGAAGTACACCACAGAGATCCTCAGGAGGTTTCATATGCAGGATTGCAGGGCCATGTGGCCACAAATTGGAGGAAGGTGGACGCTAGCAGAGTAGAGAGAGTAAATGCTACATTGTACAGGCAACTCATCGAGTCGTTGATGTACTTAGTCAACACACAGTCTAATATATGTTTTACAGTGAACCGTTTGAGTCAATTCATGATGGATCCTACCAGAGTTCATTGGGTTGTTGCCAAGCATGTTTTGAGACATCTCAAAGGCGCAACAAATTATGGATTATGGTAGAGACAGGTTGATGAAGTGAGGCTGAGGGCTTCGCATATGCAGATTGGGTAGGGAGCTCCACAAATCGAAAGAGTAATTCAAGTTGCATCTTCATCATTGGGTCAGCAATTGTTTCCTAGTTCAGCAGGAAACAGAGATCAGTTGCACTTAGTTCAAGAGAGGCCAAGTACATGGTTGCCAGTTTGGCAGCGTGTGAAGCTATCTGGATGAGGAAGTTGCTTATAGGCCTCTTCAAGCAAGGGCTGGAGCCCACTGTGATAATTAGAGTTGCATTAAGCTCTCTGAGAATCCAGTGTTTCATGATCACTCCAAGCACATCGAGATCAAGTACCATCATCTCAAGGCATGTGTGCAAAGGGATGGTAAAGCTACTGTACATTCCAACAAATGAGTAGGTTGCAGATATCCTGAATCCCTTCCTTGCTAAGAGACACTGTTGAAAATGTAGCAATGGAAGGTCTTATGGCTTGTGACTTAGCCAGTGAAGACCACAAATTAGTCTATGGCTTGGGACTTAGCCAGTGAAGACCACGAATTATTCTTTCTCTAGCATGACTATGAGTTCATGAGATAGACTTCAGTTACGATGAGTTGATTTCTAGTTTACTTGAATGGTCACCAAGTTTGCATGCATAGTGTTGGAGCTTCAGTTAGTTGGAGTGTTCTTCAGTTAGACTACACGATGAGGTGGCAATGACCAATTGAGTTAAAACGAGTTAAGACTCTCGTGTTGATTGGAGAGAGAACAAGATGAGTTCTCAGTTAACTCGCAATCACAACTCGAGTAAATCAAGGAGGAACTCATGCTAGTTAACTAAGAGCTAGTTCAAGTGTAACTAGGACTTGCTCCAGTTAACTAGCAAAGGAAACTCGTGACACTAGTGTGCATTGACATTCGACTAAGACTCAGTGCATGCATCAAAATCTATTTATAAAGAGAAGGACGAAGGCACAAGATCATAGACAATTCTTTATTGTGGAATCGTATTAGTTGAGGATCAACAATGCACATAGATTTAGGAGCCTAAGTGCGCAAGGATTTAGGAGCCCTGAGTGCGTAAGGATTGTGGAGCAAGGGATCAGGATTCATAGAGTAGGTCAAGACTATCTTCAACAGAGATCAATTGTGCAGGGCCGAGATCAAGTGCAGGGCAAAGAATAATTGTAGAGTTGAGATTAGTGAGGGGAAGGCTGAATCTTTCTCAGAGACAGATTGTTGGTTGCAGTAGCAGCATGAATTGTAATAGATTCATTTGCTCGAAGAACAATCAATAAAATACCAAAACAGAGAAGGCAAGTTTTCCCTTTTGGGTTTCCTAGGTAAAACAAGCGTGTCAATTTTGTGTGCATGTGTTTTTATCTCGATTACTTTCCATTGCATGTTGAAAGTTGAGAAAAATTGTATCTTGGTGAAAGTAAATTTGGTTTCAGTTTTTAATTGTCTTGTTTTTAGTAATTCATCCAAGTAGTGCGCAGAGTTTCAAGAAAATTAACATATTTCATCTGTACAAATCTGCGTACAACAATGGATATCAAGCATCCTTGAAGATAAGCCCATTTGAGGCCTTCTACGGAAGGAAATGCGATATGATTGTGAGTTGGGAGAACCAAACAGATACGGCCATTGTTGGGCCAAACTTGCTCAAGGAAATGGAAGGGTAAGAGATGAAGATCAAACATAATTTGAAAGCTACCCAAAATGAAAAGTTATGCAAACAAAGGCAAGATAAACGGGGGATTCAGAGTGGGAGACCATGTCTTCCTGAAAGTCAAAGATAAGAAGAGTTTCGTAAAGTTGGGAAGCTCCTCAAAGCTAGCAACCAAATATTGTAGGTGTTTTGAAATCCTAGAAAGGATTAGGCTAGATATGCATCTGGGCTTGCATTTCCTACATCCATGCATATCCATAATGTGCTTCATGTATGATTACTTAAGAAATATGTGGTCGACGCTAACCATGTAATTGATCGGAATGTGATTTAGGTGGAGCCAAAGGGCAACTTTCAAGTCCAACCGGTGTGTGTACTAGACAAAAAGGTCAAAGTGATTCAAGATCGAGCCATCAAACTAGTAAAGGTGCAGTGGATGCAGTTCAATTCTAAAGACATTACATGTGAGTGTAAGGATGTCATGAGAGAGGAGTACCCTTAGCTTTTTTAGCAATTTTGATTTTACATATGTATATGATGCACTAAGGACGGTGCATAAATAAAAAGGGAGGGAAATGTAACACCCCTAGGATGACGTCTTATATGTATTGTACATATTTTTTTAGGATGGTGAGTGGATATGAGTTTGGTTGGCCTATCCATGTGTATGTATTCATTTTGGGTTCCATGTGCCTATGTTTATATGTTTTGAGGTCAAAGTGGTTGTTTGATTAATGTCGAAGAGCATATGTTTTGAAAGGGCAACGAGCCTAGCAATGTGATACATAATCACAATCATATTAATAAGATACACCACTACTATAGACCAAGTAAGACATGAGAAATGGGGGGCTAGGACTCCACAAGAGGTAAAGGTGAGGGGGTTAAAGCATAACAATGTTTCCTAAGTCAAAAAAATAATTGAATATTCCTAAAGCCACTTTATGGAATAAAACCCAAAGTTAAAGGGCATAAGACAAACCTAAACCATAATTTAATGTTATATCCTAATTCTAAAAAGAAGTGGACAAATAGTCAAATGATTTCACAAGTGGTGGGGGTGAGTTCTTTAGGTGACACTTGGCAAAAAGACAACATGCATACATAAGTCTTGTTTCCCATCATTCATTCCTAGTTCTTTCTTAGGTTCATGCTGGAGACTATGGGGGTGTGAGCTTGGATAGCCATTCATCCTATAACCCAATAAACCATTGTGAATCCTAGGTGGAATTTTATTACTAGTTCTACTTGGGTTGCCTTGGGTAAGGCTAGAGCCCTAGAGAGGGAAATTAGTTGGGTAAGATTGCCTAGTGTGAGGCCTGGAGGATGCCTAGAGACGCCTGATGGAAGTTGGACTTCCTAGTTAGCCCATGCTAGAGCCCTGGAAGGGTAGTGGTACATCTTGAAGGACTACAAAGGCAAAGAAGGACGAATAATATCTTGGATTGTGTAAGCTAATGGGGGAAGGCACACTATAGGTTAAGGTGTTAATAATTATTATTGTTAGATCAATGACATGTTGCACTTAAATTCTGTATGACTAAGATATTATGCATTGCATTACACATAGTTAGACTTGCACATATGTATCATATGCAAAGTACATGATTATTATACAATAATTTTGTATATACAATCGATGTATAGTAAAATTCATCTGTAATATGGTCGACAAGAAGCTAAGGAGCAATAAGTCCATCTATATGTTCAATGACAATCGATGGACAATAGATCCATGTATATGGTCGACGAACAAGAGATACATGTATAAGGTCAACGAATAAGAGATGAGCAAGTTATATTCAAGGACCAATAGGTTGAGTCAACTTCCCAGACAAATTTGATATCAAAAACAAGTTTAAAGAGGAAAATTTTGGTATCGAAGTGGTAGAGCAGGGGGGAATTGTGTTTTCCAAAGTGCCTCATATTCTCAATAATGGACAAAGGTTATCAAGTACGCTACATACGTTGCACAAAATGTGGAAAAAAGGGGGAAAAGGACCATCATGAAGAGAGGGCAAGAATCCAACTCTTACTCAATTTCCAACCATCGTCCCTGTTGAGATTATCCGCTTGCTTCTCAATTTCAATGGCCTCTCTTAACTTCCTATAGTGGAAGTAATCAATCCTTGTGATGACCTGGGAATCCTCAACGTAGACATGGTGCTTCTCTTGGTCTTTAGATAAAATGGAAGAGCTTACTTAGAGATGGTTTAGGTTGTAGATGGTGTTAATTTTTCCACGACACTCAAGAATCTGGTTTGAGTCTAAAATCGCGATCACAAACACACTCAAATGCCACAAGACTTCTACTTTACACAGTGGAATAACATACATCAATGAATCAACTAATGCACACAACAATTTTTAACATTTAACCCACTACATCTTATATTACAAAATTTGATACAACAGTCTTAGGACTCCCGTACCAAGGATCATGGCCCTTACATACAACCCTGATATAAGGGCACAACTAGGGCTTGGTGTCAACAACTATGACCACCAATCTACTCTGAACAAGATACACTTGACCTACTTGCTGATGGTGCACACGCTCAGCCCTTTCAGTCCACGTACCTTGAACACATCTTGCAAGTACTTTACCTCCCCATCTGTTGATCACTACTACTGCATCTTCAGTTGTCCAATCTGCCACAATCAATAATCACAACTCATTTTGTGTCACTGAACATTGGCCCATTGATCTGCCCACTAGCAGCCCTCTTGCTCCATTAAGCTGTTTGCTCATTGGGTCTTCTGGAACTGCTAATCAATGAATGAATTGAATTTGCATGAGCAAAATGAAGCTCAATAAGTAATACAGAGATATTTACAGTAATAGAAACATCAAGTTTCTATTAGGAAATAGAAACAACCAGTTTCATCTAAGAAACTGCTAAAAACATAAAAATAGCAACAACTAAGAAGAATGAGCATTAAACACTAAATAGTATTATTCTAATACCCTCCCTTAATGCTCAATCTATTTACAACACCAATAGACCCTTTGAATTTTACAAACTTATCAGGACCAAGAGGCTTGGTGAAGATGTCTGCGCTCTGCTCCGTTGTGGGAACATATCGCAACTGAACGGATCCGTCTTCAACAAGCTGGCGAATGTAGTGGCAATGGGTTTCCACATGCTTTGTTCGTTCATGAAAGACTGGATTCTTGGCAAGTTTGAGCACTCCCTGATTATCACAAAACAAGGAAGTAGGACCTGTCTGGGAAACATGCATATCCGCAAGCATACGTTGAAGCCAAACTGCCTCACAAGATGCCTTAACTGCTCCTCGATACTCTGCTTCTGTTGAGGAGAGAGCCACTGCCTACTGCTTCGTACTAGTCCAGGTGACAGCACCGGATCCTAGACTAAACACATACCCAGTTGTAGATTTTCAGTCATCAACCGAACCGGCCCAGTCAAAATCTGTGTAACCATTGAGTATAGGATCGGAACTTCGAGTGTATAGGAGTCCATAATCAAGAGTGCCACGCACATATCGTAGCACACGCTTTGCTGCTATCCAATGATTAGCCTTAGGAGCTGACATGAAGCGGGAAATGTAGCTCACTGCAAAACTGATGTCATGTCTAGTGGCAGTAAGGTAGATGAGGTTGCCCACTAATTGCCTGATTAAAGTTTCATCCACAAGGGGGAGGATGACTGAGCTGAAAGTTTGAGCCCTGGTTCCATAGGAGTCGTGGCCGGTTTGCAATCCTGCATTCTGAACCTGTCCACAAGATTTTTGGCATACTTGGACTGAGAAAGAAAGATGTTGTTCTCAGTCTGGCAGACTTCAACCCCCAGACAGTAATGAAGAAGTCCCAAATCTGTCATATCAAAGATGCTGCATAAGTCTTGTTTGATCCCATGGATCAAATGTGCAGAGCTGCCAGTAATGATAAGGTCATCCACATGGACAACCACAAAAAAATATCATCACCAGTATGCTTGATATACAGGTTTGCATCAGATGGGCTCCGCTGAAAGCCATGATCTGTCAGATACTGATCAATTTTCATGTACCAAGCCCGAGGAGCTTGTTTCAATCCATAGAGTGCTTTAACTAATCTACACACTTTCTGTTCTTGACCAGCAACCTTGAATCCCAGAGGTTGCATCATGTAGACTTCTTCCTGTAAGTCACCATTTAGGAAAGCACTCTTTACATCCATCTGATGAACTTTCCAATTGAACTGAGCTGCTAGGGCAAGGACAAGCCGTATGGTACTCATCTTGGCTGTAGGAGCAAAGGTCTCCTCATAGTCGATGCCTTCCTTCTGTGAGAACCCTCGAGCAACAAGACGAGCTTTATACTTGTCTAGGGTTTCGTCAACTTTGTATTTCACTTTATACACCCATTTGCAGCTGATGGGCTTTTTCCCTGTAGGAAGATCATAAAGGGTCCACATGTGATTCTTCTGAAGACTCTGGAATTCAACTTCCATAGCCTGTTCCCACTCAGATGTACCCTTAGCCTCTAAATAGGTTTGAGGCTCAAAAATACTATGTAGGTTAGCCATAAGAGCAAAATTTACCATAGACTGTTGTTTGCTCTTATGTCTAGAAGTTCTACCTTCAAGGAGCTCATTATCCCGGAGATAAACAATGGTCTTAGCCCACCATTTTGGCCGAAGAGTAGAGGAACCAATATCAGGAGGAGGTGGAGAAGGCTCAAGAACAATAGGAGCAGCAAGAGGAGGGTTATTTTCTGGATGAAGCTCAGGTAGTGTATTATCAAATACTGATGTTGCATCATCCCTCCCATCAGGTGGACCTACCGGAAGAAGAACACTGTGAGGTTGATCCTCAGAACACTGCTCAGAAGGAGAAGACTGAAAGAATCCTCTGTCTTCTCAAATACTACATCCCGACTGAAGCTAAGACGACCAGTGGCTATATCTATCAGCCTATAAGACTTGTGATGATCACTGTACCCTGTCATCATGAGTTTCTGGCTTTTGGAATCCAACTTAGAGCGCTTAGCAGCTGGAATCCAAACATATGCAACTGAGCCAAATACTTTGAGGTGACTGATCTTAGGCTTACGGCCAGACCAA
>APFE030408228.1:24856-44693 GCA_000404065.3 Pinus taeda
GTGTAGGGTGTAGTTAACAGGCGTTTGATGCCATGAGTATCACAGAAGTTGGAAAAAGCAGAAGAACAAAATTCCCCCCTGTTATCTGTCCTAAGAGTCATGATATTATAGCCAGACTCTTTTTCAACTAAGGTTTTAAACTTCTGAAAGGTACTAAATGCATCAGATTTATATTTTAGAAAATACACCCACATCTTTCTACTGAAATCATCTACAATAAGCAAAAAATATTTGCAACCAGTAATAGAAGATGTATTCATAGGACCACAAATATCAGCATGAATTAACTGGAGTACCTTAGATGCGCGCTAAGATTCTCCATCCTTGAATGAAGACCGATGTTGCTTGCCAGCTTGACAGGCGCCGCATACTCCCAGCTACTGAGTCTGAATATCAGGTAACCTTGACACAAGTCCCTCACGAGAGAGCTGAGAGAGATACTGCATGTTTAGATGCCCATATCGTTGATGCCACAGAGTGTTGATGGGAGAAACACGAGCTGCTAGAGCCACTTCTGGAGAATCACCAGTGTCAAGAAGCCTGTATAGGCCATGATCCTCTAGGCCAACAGCAACCGTAAGATTAGTATCCCTGTCGATAATGGAGCACTTGTGCGCATTGAACACTACATCAAGCTGAGGAGAGTTCCTCATAATCTGGCTGACAGACAGCAGATTACTTTCCCTACCAGGAACATAGTACACATTCAGGAAGATGAGTGTGTGCCCACCAGACTGGATCCAAACTGTACCTTTGCCGACCACTGTGTACTCTTCACCTCCGCCGAATAATACTGAACCATTGAAAGGTGAGAAGTCAATAAACTAGTCACGCCTGTGAGAGAAATGGCGTGATGCACCAGAGTCAATGTACCAGGCCGAAGACGGGACATGATCTGA
This sequence comes from Pinus taeda, assembly GCA_000404065.3. Classification (NCBI taxonomy): domain Eukaryota; kingdom Viridiplantae; phylum Streptophyta; class Pinopsida; order Pinales; family Pinaceae; genus Pinus; species Pinus taeda. The sequence continues at coordinate 25,756 of APFE030408228.1, forward strand.
AGACCTTTTAGCCATAAAGGCGTAAAAGGCAGATTCTGTTTGCTCGAATTGTTCTGCAACATTCGATGCCTGATGGGGCCCTCCCTGTTTCTTCTGTTCAGAAGCAATCCTCTTTCGGCAATCTTTCTTCATGTGGCCGAATTTGTGACAGTAATTACACTGCACATTTTTCTTCCTAGCATGATCAAAAAACTGAGAAGAATCTTTCTACTGAAAGGACTGAGAGGACTGATATTTGGCAGCAAAAGCATTTTCTGAGGAGGCTGATGAGGCACCACTACCAAACTGTTGTTTCCAACGATCCTGCTGCATGAGTTTGGTGCATAACTCCAGAAACTTCAGATCAACATTAGTGGAGGTAATGTTGAGTGTTTCTATGAAGTGCTCATAAGATTTTGGTAGACTTTTCAGAGTGATGACTACCATAGCTTCTTCCTCCATGGTTCGACCACTGGCTTCAAGCTGATCCCGAATGTCTTTAATCTTGTTGAGATGTTCCTGTAAAGACATATGTTCGTCCATCATGATGGAGAACAACTGATTCTTGAGAAAGAAAGCTCTGCTCTTGTCGGATGTCTCGTGCAGTTCCTTCAAATGTTGCCAGATCTCGATAGCTGTCTTGCCAGAAGGAATTTGTCGTAACTGATCATCAGTCACAAAGAGCTTGAGGAGCATAACAGCCTCTCGATTCCGATCATCAAACTTATCTTGATCGGTGCCAGCTGTACCAGGACGAAGCTCTTTGTTCAAAACGAGTTGATCAAGACGCCTATATTCAAAAATGGTCAGCATTCTCTGTTTCCAGATGTTATAATTGGTGCCATTAAAGCGCTGCCTACCTTCCAACATCAGATTTGTTAGTGAGGCCATCTGCACGTTTCTCAAGACACATAAAACAACAAGGGAGTCTGGCACGGATTTCAATGCAAATGCCAGCTGATCCTAGAAAAAATCTGACAGGCACTGGTGCAATATAAAATAGAACCAAAATAGTTCTGAGAAACGGATTCAAGGAAATATATAGAGCACCAAAATAGCTTACCCGGCAAAAATCCCCAAAGGCTTTAAGCAGTACCCGAAACACAACAAACGAAGATACTCAAGCCCGATTGTTTATACGAACAGCATTTTACGGTTGAAGAGCTTTAAAGCAAGCAATCTTGCAGCTTTTATCTGGTTCCCGTCGATTCGATGGATCCTTTCTTCAATGTAACTAGGGCCAATTTGTACAGCCCAAAGGCACTCTATTGGCCACGACCCACAGCCAAAACGAAAAATAAAAACAGTGAAATGGTAGCCTTGAATTGGGCTGTAGCGGGCCACAGTGAGCCTGAGAGAAAAAAAAAAATACGCGCCTCGTAGATCCTACAATTGCCAATCTGGCGCTTTGAGTGAAAAGGGCGTCGGGAAAATCAAAACGATTTTGCAACACAGTTTCGCTTTCTGCAAGTTAATATAGACCGTCTCGAGCAATCCAGAAATTTAACCAATCGCAACCGAGGGTGAAGAATACTGCGAGGATCCCTTTGTGGAGTGACAAACAAAGCGAGAACGACAGACGCCTCCAGAACAGAACAGGAATGTGCTCACAATGCGCAAATTCCGCCCACGCTTCGAATCTCCACGCCTTCCTTTTAAAATTTTCTGACCAAATTCCAAAAAACAAAAAAACGTTAACCCCAGACGTTGATAAACAAGAATTTAGACGGTAATGAACGGTTTCACATTGTCTGCGTTGACAATCAAGTGGGATTTTCCGTCAAAATCAAGCGGGTTTTGCTGCGAACAAGTGCACTCCTGAAGCATCTATTTCAGCAATGTCAAAAAACTTCTACTTCGAACACCAAATCGCAAATTAAACGCGATGCCCAAAAAAAAATACTGTGGCCCAGAAATTTTGATGCCCAGAGAAAAAAATTTCAGAGTGGGCTGATCAGCCGGAGGATCGACTTCAAAGTATATTCCAATAATCAAGAAACCCTTGGAGTAGTCAGAATCCGCAGGCACAAATTAAACAATGACGTCCAAAAACAACTGACGCCCAAAAAAAAATTCAGATTCCAAGAGCAATTTCGAAATGAGCTACAAAAATTTTCAAGCAATGAAAAATTATTTCGAAAGATACCTGTGCTCTGATACCATGTGGAGGTTTGTCGTTACACCAAAACCCGCAGGTGTTGGTAAACGTTCCAAACCAGTAACTAGGATCCCCAGGGTGGAAATTACCGATTCCATAGAGATGTGGTGATTCTTCCAACACCCCCGTCAAACGCAACTCAGGGGAATCGAACCTGGGTCCAAGCTCTGATACCATAATCAATGAATGAATTGAATTTGCATGAGCAAAATGAAGCTCAATAAGTAATATAGAGATATTTACAGTAATAGAAACATCAAGTTTCTATCAGGAAATAGAAACAACCAGTTTCATCTAAGAAACTGCTAAAAAGATAAAAATAGCAACAGCTAAGAAGAATGAGCATTAAACACTAAATAGTATTATTCTAATAACTGCCCTCTTATCAACTATATGGCTCCTTTCATCAGCTGAACTAGGGCTCCCATAAGTATGCCTCCTAACAAGCCATTGGCGCCTCCAATGCTCATTGTACATGAGGTCTTCCTAGTTACCCACTTGTTAACATCTTGGTTGCTACTTGCTCCAGAATCTTGCTCCTAGGACACAACAAACCTACCCTCATATTGTGACAAACCAACCTCGTTGTCACTCTCCTTAGGGCCTCCAAGTCTGCCCAAAATAGTCAACCCTTTGACTAATCTAGGGCTTCAAAGTTGCCCACACACAATCCTCTTTATTCCTTCAAAGAAGACAAGTCTAGGGCTTGCAAATATTGTTGCTCATCACCTATGAACAGACCTCGACTTCCTTCCTTATGCGAGCCCTTTCCTACTACTCATCTACTCATCCTCTGACGTTGAACGTTGCCCACTTGAAGATCAAACTACCTACTGAGTTGTGTGATCATACATCTCTTCACTTAGGGTCTCGGACTCCATTCTTGAGTGACTTCAACACTGAGTTTCGGACAAACCCTTGAGGTCAACGCACCATTGAAGAAGCCCTAAACAAGGGCATACAAACCACTATTGTTCAATCTTGAATAACCCTCCATCACCTAGCTTTCGTCACCTTAGGAGGACAACCAACATATTTTTATAGGACGCCTTCTTCTGCCCTAGACTCCACAGCTCAATGCACTTTTCTTTGAGGTTTCGGCCCTCCTTTAAGGGCTCCTAAATAGCTACAGGAGTACCCTAACCCTCAAAACCTCGGCAAATCCTCCTTACAACCCACTGAAACTTTTGTGGTACGTCATAAAGATGCTCGGTCTCACTCCAACTTCATGCTTGGCTATTTGGCCCTCCAAAACAAGCCTTACGGCCCCCTCCAAACAAGGTGTCACAAGGGCTCAGCCCTATCTCCAAAAGTACAGAACTTTTCAGCCAGCAAAGGCAAAGAATTCACCACAAACAAATGCAAAAAAATATGCATTGTCACTCTGCTAGCACCTGCTCCTACACGGCCAAACCAAAACCAAGGAAAGCAGACCTCACCTCATATTTCTCCACGCTTAGCTTGCCTCCTTAGGGTTGCGGCTTCTTCAAACTTGTCTCTCCACTAGGACGAAAAGCACTAGGATAGTTGGTTCTCAAATGGCTTGAGGTCTCTCCTTACAACTTTCTATGAGGGTGAACATTAGCCCTCAAGGGGTCTCTTCAAGCCTAGGCCGACTTCACTTTTTGGTCAAACCCCCAACTAACCAAGAATTAATTTCCCCCTCCATTTGATCAAGACCCTTCATAATTGCCTTAGGTTACCCTTGCTCCTTTAAAGGTGTTCCACTTGCAACAATGACTTAAATAATCATTTTCTTCACTTGATTTCGCAACCACAACTTGTGTGCAAAACCCCATCGCTTGGGTACTTCGCCCACAAAACCCTTTTGCGGTCAAACCTCTCAAAAACCCATCACCTAGGGTTGTAGAGTACCTCCCAAACTACACAAATCAATAGATGGGACATGCGTTTGTCATGTTAGGGCGATGTCACGGGCATAAGCTAAGGCATCTAAGAAGGTAGAGAATGTAGCATTTCGGACATAAGCTAAGGCATCTAAGAAGGTAGAGAATGTAGCATTTCGGACATAAGCTAAGGCATCTAAGAAGGTAGAGAATATAGCATTTCGACTATGAAAAAAAGAACTGTACATACCTGAACAAGATAATAGAAAATCCGAAGGCCTTCGGGATCCTTGCTACTTTGCACATCAACAAGAGATCCTATTTTGGAAGTAGTAAAGGAAATATGCTCGTTCCCCATAACTATTTCCAGCTCCTGACGTCCAACCCTATCAGGCTCAGGCCAGTTGTTATCGTCTTCCTTCATTATCTGCAATGAGGCCCAAATTTAACCAGGGTGTTAATGTGCTAGGGTTTTCGCTCTAACGAAATTGAAAACTTGGAATTAAGCTTTTCGAAAACACATGCCTCGCTTTCGGCAATGATTCGTCGGCATTCCCTGAGAACAGCCTGTGTAAGGAACACCTCTTTGCGAATCATGGTGTCGTTCTTGTAGTTCGAATTGTTTGCATAGCGGAGCTTGCCGTCGGGACGGAATTCGAACTCGAGAAACTCGTGGCCGAATTTGCCCTTGTGACCCACGTAGTACCTAACGTAAAACTCTCCCAAATCGTCTGCCATTGCCGTAATTCGATTGCTGTTCGGGATTTTGCGAGGGATTGGTCTCGCTGCTCCGAGGTTTTTTAAATACCTTCACAATCTCTCATATCGCTGAGATGAAATTTTCATTGTAGAATGATCCTTCTAACTGGGATTGTTGGAACAAGAAAATACTCCTAGGAAAGCCAATTTCAAGCACTAAGGAACAACAGCTAATAAAGGAATTCTAGCACATCAAATTCGCAGCGAGGGCTCCCGTTCAGGAGTTCTACATCCCGGTCCATCAAAGCAAAAGATGATATTCCGCTCTAGTTTATTCTGGATAGGCCTGCCTAGACGTTCAGGAAATGAGAGACCCGTTAACTAAAGAGCGGAGATGTCGAAGAAAGGCATAAAGTCCCGTGAATAAATTTAAATTATCCTCCGAGGGTTTTTAAATACCTTCACAATCTCTTATATCGCTGAGATGAAATTTTGATTGCTTCCTAACTACCGTCGCTTTATTGTCTCTTTTTAATAAAGTGGCATTGATTTAAAGTGTATTTTCGAGATATTTAATATTTTCCATATAAAGAATTATATTTTTTTTTATTATATCGAAGACGTGGTGTTGTCTAATTGGGTTTGAGTAATTTCAAATTTTAAAATTTTTTAAAGAGAAAAAATAAATAAATAAATAAAATCTAACTAGTATTTATATTTAAAAATAGATCAGTTATATATATTCTTATGTATCTATTTTGATGAATCAACCAAATTAGGAGTAACTTCTACAGACATTGTAAGATAAATTTAAACATATGGTTTATCAAGATTCAGAAAAAACAGTCATTTTCAAGAAAATATATAACCTGTCACCTAATATGTCCACAAAATTTCAGAAACAGCATAGAAGAAGTGGCATTCTTATACATATAAAAAAACAAAAAAAGCGCCATCAGCGACGAAATGACGATTTGAGAGACCGTCTGCAACTTTATTAGACTCCCTGAAGATGTGTGTCATAGTATAACTTCCAAAAAGACAAAGTAAAGCATTGATACAGTCGCTCCATCCTCGTAGATCCTGCGGGTCAACACGTGTAACCCCCTTGAAGTCGTCGATGATGGTCTATGAATCTCCAAAAATATGTATGTTTTGTATCCCTTTTTCTCTAGCAAATCACAGCAAGACCCAAAGGCCAATCATCTATGCCCTGATGTTCGTTCTGTTTCCAGCACTCCAATGCAATTTATAACAAGTTTTCTCATCCAAACGAAGCCACCCTCGACAACCACATTTGCCCCGCTGTGACGCACCATCAAAGTATCCCACTGGTAAAATAATGCAAGGGGATGTGAGACGTTTGGACATGTCCCGGACACGGGAACACTTTGGTTCCATGTGATTTATCCGTGATATAATTTTTGCACATACTTGATGTACGCTGACAAGCTGCCCACGAAAAATACAGTGGTTGCCTACCTTCCATATTTCCCAAAGTATGAACAGGGGAATGTAGGAAATGGTACTAGCCCTACAACACCCCATCTCAGAGAATGTCCAATAGATAAAAAAAGTCATGAAGGGTGACCTGCATGAAGAAAGTATGATAGACCAAACATGTAATTCAAAGCTACAATGAAGGAACATGTGTGATACCAATTCTTCACTCGCACGACACAAGACGCAGCAACCGGTCCAGTAAAACCACTTTTGCACAAGTTATTCCAAGTGAGAATGTGGTCCCGCATACCAGCGAGCAAAATAAAATGACTTTTAGAGGCGCAAATGACTTCCAGATTGATATGTACCGAGATCGTGGGGCATATTCGAAACCCTGCAGAGAGTAGTGTCCATAACATTCTACCACCACCACTGAGTAGTTTTTTAGGCTGACCTCCCAAGTGAGGAAGTATTTGCCTAAACATCTGCATAAACCATCATTCCTTAAAATGTTTGCAAAAGCATTCCAAATCTGGGTGATGTGTCCTATCATGCCAAGTTGTGCTGCCTCCTTCCATGTCAGATGTACCCCACACCACCCATTGATCACCTGTCCCAAAAAGAACAAACCTCATTCGCGTAGAGCTTCCAAGGCATGCGTCGAAAGTCCAAAATCAGAGTTCAAACCCATGATGTTGTCTCTTCCAATCTTGATATGATTACCCCCTCGAAAATTCCATCTAATGTGTTGTAGAAAAGGTAATCCAGCTTTCTAGAAACTCCTCCAAATGTATGAGCCAAGATTTGATAATCTAGGAATAATGTCAAGATTTGACAATCTAAGAATAATACATGATCCAACAGATATTATAGAGGGCATTTGATTTGAAAGAAGACATGGCCCAAGTAATGTCTATTCACTCTATAGTTAATGAATAAGGTTATTTTCCTTTCATGTAATGTTTGTATTCTGCTCTCTCGCCTTTGACTGAGAAATTTTTTTGAAGAAAAGATGCATGCAAGCTTAACAAGCTTTTACATAATTGTTTGCCATAGTTTGTCACACTTTACTAGGAATTCTATGACCAGCACATATATTAATCCTAGTGGTAGAAAGGGAAGAAGCTAATCCTATCATCTACAAATCACAAACCTTAAGCTTTATTATTAGTAGCATCTGATTTGTGTTGATCTGTATAACATCATTAATACAATACCCGATTAAAATATTCATCATTGGTGATATCGCCAGGAAGGTATTAAAACCCTAGTAAAGGTATTCACAACTCATATTAATTCTATGATTTTGGTTCAATTTGATTTGAAAGCAGATGGGGTTTTATTACGAAGTTATTTAGTTGAAAGGAGCATTCTCTAATTCATTATGGGAAAAGACTGTAACTCAAATCTATGTTGGAAATTCAGAAGATTATTTAGCTTGCTCGTTGTTCTCTCCAACATGATAAGGGCCTAAACGATTTAGAAAATTACATTGAAATAAACTTCATTTGCATGATTGGCTTGGAGATCATGTGGAGGGTGTGCCTTAATGAATGCAAAGAGCTTGTTTGAGATAATAGTGTTAGTATATTTTTTTACCTTTAATACCACCATGTTAGAAATGTTAATAGATGAGTGTGCAATCTTAGAATAAAATGCAAGTCGGTGAGGTTGGAGGGTGTTGGTCTCCATATAAAACAAATTTGTTTCAGCAAATTCCAAATGATGAATTTGTTTGTTTGTGCTCACTTACGTCTTTGATGTGGGGTTGTCAATTTAATGACTCGTATATTAGTTGCACAAGATGCACTACTCCAAAATCAAAACAAAAGGAGAAGACATAGAGATGTTGATTATTTAAATAGTTGAAGATATTCATTGATGCACAAAGATGTATCAGAGTGGTATATTGAAATTTGTATGCAAATTTTATGATTATAAATCAATAATCGGGATGTTAAACACCAATATCATTATTAGTTTAATTATTGTAATTGTGGTGATAATTCAAATAAGAGTTGTGTGTGTGTTGTGTTTGTATATTTGTAATAGATTAAAAATGATGTCTTCGATGTATATCAACCACATTTCCTAATGCAGTTGTGCTAGTTCCTAGATTGGTTGTTTGGCAAGGAATTCAAATTAAATTATTATTAATTTTTATAACTTTACATACAAAAATGTGGTGTTCGAGTGATTTAAGGATTTTGTTCTTATTAATTTATATAATATCTAGGGATTAATTGGGTTTAGTATAGTCATGGTGATTGAGTGATTTAAGGATTTTGTTCTTATTAATTTATATAATATTCAAGGATTAATTGGGTTTATATAATATCCAAGGATTAATTGGGTTTAATATACCCCATATCTAGGTGGCATAACAAAGGCGATGCCTTGTCAACACTAATCAATGTCATGAAAGTTCATTACAAGTGGTGCACATTGATCAGGTGCTCAAAATTATGCTCAAAAATCAAAGTTGTCATAATGGTGTGGAACCTAAACGACTGCGTAGTGCTCTTCATCTTGAATCCGATGAAACTCGTTTCACGCAAAACAGACATTGTATGCTCCCAGAAACGTGATCTATTCGTTTTCCCAAACATGCAAATTTGGTGCAAGAGCTGACAGGGATGTTGACTAGGCATCCGTACAGCCCAGTCAGCAAAAAGAAAATTCCTTGGAATATCCTCATAATAGTGTTTGCATGTGGTGAATCGGAAGGTGACAAATGTCAAAATTTCATTGGTCCACGTGTTTTGGGTTTGGACCAATAAGGAGGTGACACATGGCTAAGACGGAGGTCGTCATGTGTCCTCCTAATGGTCGATCAAAATTTTATTGGCAAGACAGGTCAGAGGTCGGGCTCGACCCCGCGACCTCCCACACAATAAACCAAAGGACTAACCACTCTGCTTATGCATTGTTTTTCAACTAACATATCGCAGGCAGGTCAACGATTAAAGAATCGGCCCCAGAGCAAAGCCAGGGTGCGATGCAAGATAGGTCAGAGGCCAGGCTCGACCCCGCGACTTCCCACACAACAGACCAAAGGACTAACCACTCTGCTTATGCATTGTTTTTCAACTAACATATCGCAATCGCATATCGCACAATGAAAGTTCTGTTATATGAATTACCCTGGCTCCGCTGATTGCGATATATCTCGAATGCAATACAGATTATACTGCAATTGATAGTTCCGTCGGGTCTACTGCTTATCGCAATTGCACATTGCCCACGATGTGTTCACAAACCATAAGACCTGCCAATTTTCACCGATTGCGATTTGCAATGGAGTTGTCGGAACCGTCGCCTTAATTGCCTGACCTAACCACCTTGCATGTGACCACTCGGCCTTAATCGCGAGATAGGCAGGGAAGTTGGCGGGACCGCCAATTTTGGCAGAACTACCAAAATTAACTCCAGATAATGAATTTAACTGGAAGTTAGCCAGATTTGGAGGAGAAAATTGTAGAAAGACTGGAGTCATAACTAAGGCAAATTTCGACCAAATGAGGAGCAGAAAGAGGCTAGGGAACCATTTTCGAGTATTTTGGGCTGATTGGAGCATGTTTCATAAGCATTTGAGCATTGTAAACACATCTTTTTACACTTTTGAGCATAATAGAGAGGCCCAAGCCATTGGAAGTTGGACCAAGGAGATGTAGTCCAAGAGGGGTGAACTCCTTATCATGTTCCTGTTGTAATGTATTTTTGATGATGTTCTGTACATGTTTATGTCGTTGTTTAGTCTCTTATTTGTGTTAAATTGCTCATAAAATTAACATAAAAACTCATCATTTCACTCACAAAAAAATCATGAATCCTTAAGCACAATGAAAGCATTTTGTTTCTAATCTAAGGAGGATCTTAGCACAATAATCTAATATTCTAAATTAGATCATTTTGGTATTGGAGCATTAGGTTTGCTTTGTGAAAGAAGGATTTAATTGTTTGCAAGTTTATGTCATGCTTACAAGGTTAAAACTCAAAAGAGGAGAAGGGAAGCTGGTTGGAAGCCTTGAAGTTGGGTCAAGGGGAAGGAGAGCAAGGTTGCCACAATCTCCAACACCAATTTAGCCTTGAGTTGTAGTTGATACTCCAGAGATCATGTCTCATGAAGGAGAACCTACAAACATGACAGAAGATGAGAATACCTTTAGAAAGGCTTTCTTTGATATGATAGAGATGGTGAAGGTCCTTTATGGAGAGAGGAATACCAGGTTGCAAGGGGGAAGTTCCAAACCTCCCAAAGGTGAAGGTTTTTCAAGAGGAGGTAATGGAAATGGAGACAAACCTCCACCCTCTCCACCATATTCTTCATCTTCTTCTTCATAATCATCTTCACCCTCTTCCACTAACACAACCCTTACTCATACCCATCATCATACTTCAAAAGGAACTAGTAAATCACCTTTTTTTAAACTTGATGTTAAATTTGAGTTGCCCATGTATAATAGTGAAGTGAATGCAGAGAAGCTTGATAATTGGATTCGTCAGTTGGAGGTATATTGCAGGATTCAAAACCTTCAAGAGGATGACATAAAGATTCAGTTAGCTTCCTTGAGAATGGAGGGTGCAGCACTAGTATGGTGGGAATCAAAGACCCAAGAGGAGATTAAAAAACATGGTAAGATCTCAATTTCTTGGAATGATTTCATTGTTACAATCAAAAGACAATTCTATTCTCTAGCTTATATGCAGAAAGCCATCATGAATTGGCAGAACTTTAGATAACTTAAAAATCAAAATGTGTAAAATTACACCCAAGAATTCAAAAAAAGGGTCTTTGATGTTAGGTCTAGATTTGTAATCACATGACACATTGTTGAAGTACATAGGGGGTTTACATAGTTACCTTAGGCATACTATCTTAATGTTTAATCCCAATAATCTAGATGATGTGTGTGTGCAAGCCACTCATCTTGAGGCAAGAGGGAAAAACACTCGAGAAGAAGGTAGTAAAAAACCATTTAAGGGTAAAGAGAAAGAAAAGGGTTTCAAGGGAAAGAAAAATGCATCCATTAAAAGGGAAGGTGAGAAAACAATATGTAAAAATTGTTCCAAACAGGGTTGCGATGAAGCTCATTGTTGGAAGCTTCATCCCGGAATGAAACCAAAGAAATTCAACAACAAAGGAAAAGAAAAGATAATTGTCATCATTTAAGAGGATTTGGGATCCGATTCAGGGTGATGAAACTAAAATTATAGCCATGGGTATAAAAGGAAAAGAATCCATTGCTGGCACTAGTATATCAAATTGTCACACTAGCACTCCAAATGAAGAAACAAGGATTGAATTATTTCATGTGAGGGTAATCTCAAAACAACAAAAATCGACACACTTTTTGATAGTGGATCTCAAGCCAACTTGATATTTGATGACTTAGTCAAACAACTTAATCTTGAAACCATTTTACATCCCAAGCCATATCCATTTGGTTGGATATGCAAGGATGCAAACTTACAGGTTACAAGAAAATGTATTATTCAGTTTGTAATCACAACAAACTTCATTGATGAAGTTGAATTAGATGTTGTATCGCTTGATATATCAGGAATTTTTTTGGGTAGTCCTTACTTCTATGATAGAAATGCAATCTTCTATCTTCATGAAAACAAGTACCACTTGTTCAAGAATGGTGTGGAGTATATTGTGAGAGCTCATCGCAAGAAACTAATTCTTTCATTAGTTAATGCAGGGCAAATGAAAAGACTAGTGAATTCAAGCAAGAATTTAGTGCTTCTTATGATCAAACCCAATGTTGATGTTGATTATGAAGCGTTTGATGGTTGTAATTCAAATTCGAAAACTGATTTGGTTGATGTTGCTAACCATGATGATGAGGTGTTTCAAAAAGCAAAAGGATTTCCTTCCAAGAGGAGAATCCAACATGAAATACCATTGCAGCAAAAGTGTCTTCTTCCTAACATTGACATGCACAGGATGTTAAGAAGGGAAAGTGCAGAAATAACAAAACGAATTCAAGGATTGTTGAACAAAATGATCATCCGACCTTCTCCTTTACCATGTGGTGCACCTCTTGTTTTGGCGCCCAAGAAGAATGGTAAGCACTTCATTGAATGGGATTCAAGGAGTGGTTTTCATCAAAGTAGAGTTATCAAAGAAACATATGGAAGACGACATTCAAAACCAAGCAAGGTTTGTTTGAATGGATTGTTATGTTTTTTAGTCTTTTCCATGCTCCTACTACTTTCATGCATATAAATCAAGATGTATTGCAACCATTTCTAAACATGATAGTCTACTTGGATGACATTTTCATTTTTAGAAAATTTCATTAGGAACATGTCATGTATGAGAAAGAAATATTTGATGTCTTATGTCAAGAACATTTGTTATTGAAGATGTCAAGGTATATGTTGGATAAAACTTCTTTTATGTACTTGGGCCATGATATTGGAGAAGATGAGCTGAAGTTAGACTTCTCCAAGATTGATGCCATTATGGATTGGTTAATGCTCAAGATAGTCATTTGAATAAGAGGTTTTTTGGGAGCGGCCGAATGTTGGAGGGAAGTTTTTGTTAATTTTTCTTCTATTGTAGCTCATTTGAATTCTTTGGTAGTTGTGTAAAAGGTCTTCCAGTGGGGAGGAAAACAACAAAAGGCATTTGATGCTTTAAGACAAAAGATCAGTTCAACCTTTATACTTGTTCTTCTAAACTTGAAAAATTCATTTGAGTTTTAGGTTGATGTATGTGACTATGCCATGGGCGCAGTCATTATGCAATGTAGTAAGCCCATTTCTTTTCATTCATAAATTTTCAACGGTGAAGTGTCTAAGTTGCAGCAACAAAGGCACTTCCATTGGATGGGTTTTCTTCTACTATTCCACTCAGTCAAAAGGTATAAGAAAGGTATAAGTGACAAGTTCATTGATGTACTTTCTAGGCCTATAGTTTGTATAACTACTTTCCTCAAGCATCATGTTGTTTTACATGAAAGTTATGTTCATAAAAATGCATACTTTCAAGATGTATATTCAAGCTTGATCCAAAGGAATCAAGTAGAGGAATTTGTTTACCATTTGCATCATAATGTGTTGTATCATCTTGGTAAGAAGGATGTTGCTACTGATAGTAACATGGACAAAGCCAAAGAGTTCATTGAACGACTCTAAATGGCATATCAAACTGTGGAAGATCAGCTTGAAAAGGGCAAAGGCAAGTACAAAGAAAGGCATGGCAAGCATCATGTAGATCACAAGTTCCAAGTCAATGATAAATGGATCGAGATTCAAAAGGTGAGGGAACTGTACCCTCACCTGTTGGACAACTAAAAGTGATATTTTGGGGTCCAAAAGGCTTCCAATGGGGAGGAGTGATCAGATGTTCAAAATTATGCTCAAAAATCAAAGTTGTCAGAATGAATGACCACATAGTGCTCATCATCCTGAATTCAGTGCAACTTGTTTTGCGTGAAACAGACACCGTATGCTCCCAGAAACATGATATGTTCGTTTTCCCAAACAAGCAAATTTGGTGCAGGACTTGACAGGGATGCTGAGTGGGCATTTGTACAACCTAGTCAGCAAAAATAATGTTCCTTACAGGTGGCAAATCAGAAGGTGACAAGTGTCATAATTTCATTGATCTGCGTGTTTTGGGTTTGGACCAATAAGGAGGTGACACGTGGCGAAGCCTGAGGCAGCCACGTGTCCTCCTAATGGTCGATCAAAATTTTATTGGCAAGACAGGTCAGAGGTCGGGCTCGACCTCATGACCTCCCGCACAACATACCAAAGGACTAACCACTCCACCTACGCGTTGTTTCTTAACTAACATTCGCATGCAGGTCGGCGATTAAAGAATCGGCCCCAGAGCAAAGCCAAGGTGCGATGCAATAATCGTAATCACACATCGCAACAAGGAAAGGTTACAAAATTGGCCCCGACAAGACCAGGTTGCGATTGCGATATGCAATCGCATATCGCACAATGCAAGTTCTGTTATATGAATTACCTTGGCTCTGCTGATTGCGATATATCGCGGATGCAATACATATTATACTACAGTTCATAGGTTCATCGAGTTCATTATCGCAATCACATATTGCCCACGACGCGTTCACAAACCATAAGACCCGCCGATTTTCACCGATTACGATTTGCGATGGAGCTGCCGGAACCGTCGCCTTAACTGCCGAACCTAACCACCTTGCATGTGATCACTCAACGTTAATCACGAGAAAGGTGGGGAAGTTGGTGGGACCGCCAATTTCAGCAGAACTGCTAAAATTGACTCCAGATAATGAATTTAACTGGCAGTTAGCCAGATTTGGAGAAGAAAATTGTGGAAACACTAGCAGAAGTTATAACTAAGGAAATTTTCGACCAAATGAGGAGTAGAAAGAGGTTGGGGAATCATTTTTGAGTATTTTGGACTGATTTGAGCATGTTTCATAAGCATTGGAGCATTGTAAACACATCTTTTTACACTTCTGAGCATAATAGAGAGGCCCAAGCCATTGGAAGTTGGACCAAGGAGACGTAGCCTAGGAGGGGTGAACTCCTTTATCATGTTCCTGTTGTAATGTGTTTTTGATGATGTTCTGTACATGTTTATGTTGTTGTTTAGTCTCTTATTTATGTTAAATTGCTCATAAAATTAACATAAAAACTCATCATTTCACTTGCAAAAAATTAATGAATCCTTAAGCACAATGAAAGCATTTTGTTTCTAATCTGAGGATCTTAGAACATAAATCTAATATTCTAAATCATATCATGCATGCACCTTTAATGCCCTCAACACAACATCCAAGGTAACATTCTCGATATGTCTGAATTCCTCATTTTGTATATGCCTAGTGATTTCCTTGTACCTCGCTCTCGTGCTTCGTTAAATTTGTTTGCCTCTCCCTCAGCGCTAGTGAATTCTCTGAATTTACGACCCTTCCCTGCCTCATTCCATTCCATACACCTTCATAGAGTGGCTTCATCATTCTCTCGTCCCTCCTGTCATTGTTCTTTGTTACCTTGGATTCCCTCTCTTCATCCTCCAGCCTACATTAATGGTTTGTGAGCATGGAAGAGTTAGGCGTGGTGGTGGCGATCATGGCTGAGAGCGTCCACCTCACAATATATGGATTGATGAAAATGTCAATCTCTTTGACCTCGACACCCCTGCATATATTTTTTGCACAGTAGCCTCATTGGAAGCCAATGAGAGAAGGCACATATGTGACAAGCATTGGGCCGTTAGAAACCTGTTGGCTCGGCATCTATGGAAACAGCAGCAAGCCAGAGGGGGGTCAAAAAAGAAG
The DNA here is from genome assembly GCA_000404065.3 of Pinus taeda. NCBI lineage: Eukaryota > Viridiplantae > Streptophyta > Pinopsida > Pinales > Pinaceae > Pinus > Pinus taeda. The sequence continues at coordinate 41,175 of APFE030408228.1, forward strand.
GTGGTGGATGTTGATTTGTGTAGCTTGGGAGGTACTCCAAGCCCTAAGGTTTAGGGTTTGGAGGGGAAAGCACCACAAGGGTCACTTATGGGTTTGGAACCCAATTATGGGGTTTTGCACCAAATTGTGTTTGGGGCAATTCTAGAAGCACATTTCTACATGTGATGACATGAGACGATAAAGGGCAAAAAGGAGAATCCAACGCTTCGAGAATCGTCAAATTCCAAGTTGTAGGAATTGAGAAATGAATTTTTGAAGTTGGCAAATAATTATTGGTTTTCAAGTCATGTAGGCTTGAAGAAAAATTTAGCCAATAGATGTGCCTCTTCACTAATTCGTTGGAACCCCTTTATTAACTATAAATAAAGGGTGATTTGATGTGTTATAGGTATCATTTTGTGCAACATCATCTCTAGGAAAAGGAGCTATGAAATTATCCCTAGCTGCAACAAAGGAGGGGCCTTAGACAACATGGAGGAGGGTTTGAATTTTGTGATGGAGGCCGAGTGAGCTGTAGTGGTAGCAGACTGTCTTTGGGCTAGAAAATAGGACCAATTTTGTTGTTCTAAAGGCCAAGGAGGATGGTTGTTAGGCCGAGCTCCTTGTGAGCAAAGACGTTGTTTTTTTAGGAGTGTTTGGGCACTGTTTTGGAGACCATTGCTTCAGGAGGGTTGTTGTGCTAAGCCACAGACCATAACACACAACTGGTCTACATAGGTGGTGCCTTGAGGCATGACATCTGTCCTTAGTGACAATGTGGGTGAGGAGGATGCTTCTTGAGGTGTGTCGCAACCCTTAAAGGGCTGATGACTGTGGGAGGATTTAGGGCTGCAATAAGTGCCCTAACCAGGAATCATGAATAGCAAGATACAAACACATGTGCATCAGTGTTTTTGGAGGGATGTTGGGTCAAAGATGTTGACTAGAGCATGGATCAGTTGATGGGTAGCTTGAGGAGACCTTAGGATTTGTTTGGAGGAGCCCATGTGGACTGTTGTGAAGCATACCAAGCAGCCAAGGTGACAACAAGCACATCAAATTGAAAGACAAGAAGACAACATCAAGGAGACTTGTAGATGGACTCTTGTATGACAGTTGGATAGATGTCCTAGGTGAGGACATGATTGATGCCTAGATTTGTGTAATAGCTCCTCTATTGCAAAAGAAAAAGGTGGATTGATGAAGTTTGTGGGCAGTCGTGTGTAAGGGTCTCCTCGGTGTGGGGATGCCTTAACTAGGTGCAGATGGTACAACGTGGACTTGGTCTCTCGTGGATTGTTGGAGGGAAGCGTGAAAGAAGACCAAGTGTGGATGTAATTGGGCACTTACGGTCTGCTAGAGGACAACACGATAATGTCAAAGTTGGAGCTCGGTGAGAAACACCTTAATGGACAAAGGTGGTTACAAGAAAGGCAGTTGATGAGCTCAAGGGTTTGATCAACCAGGAGCAGTTTTGTGGAGCCTCACACTTGTGTGTGGAGAAGGACTTCTACAATAGATGACGATTATTCCTCCTAGCCCGTGTTCATTGTGGGAGATGGACACCTTGCTGTGATAGGTGGAAGCTCTCTGTGCCCTATGTTGGTCTTCATCGGTGCAACACAAGAAGACCATAGTGGGTTGAAGTCCCAGAGTAGCCGAGGAGCAGCAGTGGGTAGGTTGAGAATTGTTCACAAGTGGACTTGTGAACAACTCGACAGGAGTCTCGATGTGTTGATGGATGAATGATCAACTAGTGAGCAAAATGGATAGCCGAGATTCGGTGTCTAGATGGACTTGGAGCATTGATAGAGGCACGAGTTGCAGATCAGGAGTCGAAGGACTAGGTAGGTACAGGGTACGACCGAGGGGATGAGAGATTCGACTTCATCAGCTAGATAGTTAAAGTATCTTGTTAAGGGCAGATTGGTTGTCGATGGACTGACACCAAGCCCCAGTTTGTATCTTGTACTAGTGGATGTATGAGGGCCATTATCCCTGGTATGAGAGCCCTAGGCTGTTGTATTATATGTTGTTTAATATAACGAAGTTGGGTTATTGTACAAAATTGTAATAGTTGTCTATATTTTGTGCATGTGTGATTTACTGTTATTTATATTTCATTGTGAAAAGTAGTTTTGTAGCATCAAATATTTTATGATTCTATCCTAGACCCAAGATTATGGAAATTCAACAGTGGAGGTCAATGCCCAAGTGAGCAACATTTGTCAATCTTTGTGCCAATTATTCAGATGCTTTGGCATTTCCTTCCCTCTTGTCCCACTTTCACCTTCTTCCTCAAACTCTCAACATGGCTCTAGCTCCCATTCATTCTCTCCAACATCTCATCCCCTTCTCTCATGGCAAATGATATGCAACTCCAATCTAGGTAGGCCAGGAAACAACGAAGGAAAAGGCTTAGTAGTAATCAAGCTCATATGGTTGCCTCATTGTGGAGGAGAAGTCGGAGGATGCAATTGCTCAGATGACAATCAACAAAAAATGGGAGGTCTCCTCAAACTCCAAAGGCAAGCATGTGGTATGACTAGACAATTCCTATCTTTCCTACTCTTTCTCTTTGTAGTTCTATGAGCAACACTCATGCAAATAATCACAAACATTTGTAACTATTTTAATATTTTTTAATGTTATTTTCACTTGTATTGTGTATGGACCAAGTATTTTTAGACATATGATTTCATGCAATGATCATTTGGTTTCCCCTTGGAGGGAAAATGGTCCCAAATCTGCTATTACAGGCATTACTGTGACCCTAGGTCCTTCAGCGATCTCATGTCTATAACATATGTAAATCATTTTTTCTAATTCGTAATAGTGTGTATTATTTATTTTACTCATGGTGAATTAATAACTTGTTGGATTAAATTTCAATGAGAATCAAACCTACTAGTTGCTATTATAACACAAAGAATATATTTGACAACCCACAAGCTAGATATACCAATATATTATAAATTAACAAGGGTTAAGACCTCGTTCATAGTTGGCATAGTGTGTACTATTATTGTGCTCCTTGAATAAAGGTCACAGGTCCAAACCTCGATTTACTTGTGTCCATGGTAGAGGTAGTCGTGTGCACTTAGTAGTTATAGTGGTAGTCATCAGAATCAACTTGGTATCACATGAGTATGCACCAGGCCTAGTTGTTGATTCTTTTAGCTACAAAAAAAGGGGGTGGGGGGATCTAGTGTAAGTGATCGAGAGGAAGATTATTCATTCTTCATCTAGGTTCAATTCTCACAATTGACATGTTAAGTTTTTAATGAGTATATTTTGTTATAGAGTCCTGGAGTCTTATGTTGACAAAGCCTGGAGATTTTATAAAATCTAACTTATCTTGTGTACCATCCTCGAAATGGGTAAACGTGTGTGTGTATCTTGTCATTTCAACACTATGGGTTAATTTAATCTGTTGGGTCCCTATAATATTAGTGATTACCCCATTACTATGGTAGTTGTACCCCTTATTAATATTGTTGTGCCCCTATTGCCCCCATATTATTATTACTGTGCCCCATA
>APFE030408228.1:52503-64039 GCA_000404065.3 Pinus taeda
AGTTGCATTGCTACCTATTGCAATAACCAGATTATCCCACGAATTTGGTAGAGAACACAACAGACTGATGCACTTATCCTCATCTGAAATTTTAATATCAACAGATAATAACTGACTTACCATAGTATTAAATGCATTCAGATTCTCTCTCACCGAGTCTCCATCTTTCATCCTCAGGTTATACAGCTTTTTCCGCAGGAACAGTTTATTCACCAGAGACTTAGATTGGTACAAAGCCCCTAACTTGTCCCATAAAGCCTTCGCCGTAGCTTCCCCTGATATATTCAAAAATACTGAATCTGAGACACACAATCGTATTGTGCTCTTTGCCTTCCGATCCAACTTCTTCCATTCTTCATCGGTCGCTCCCGTTGGTTTAGTACCCGGATATACTGCGATTCATTGATCTTTATCGACCAATAGATCCTCCATCTTTATTTTCCACAACTCAAAACTCTGACCATTAAATTTCTCGATCTCTCTCTTTCCGCTGCTCGCCATCTTCTTTCACCACCAGAATCGATCTCCCACTGAGCAGGGTCTACCACAGGGCCAAGCGAAACCCCTCAGCAACAAAGGCATCCCCTTGAAGCCAAAACAGCTCTAATACCAAATGTAGGTTTTAACCCCGTACAGAGATTACATGCATACGAATTCTAAATCACAGAAAAATAAACAATGTGAGAGCATAACACATACACAGAGAATTTCCCACTGGATCCCAAAACCAGAGACTACCAGCTTGATTTTTCATTATGTTCCTTTCAATGTTACAATACATATTTATACATGATGAAGCATCCAATACGATGGACCGAAAAACCATCACGTCCAATACCATGGACCAAAAAACCATCGATCCAATATCATGGACCGAAAACCATCGCGTCCAAAAAACATGTGCAAAAATCATGCACAAAACCATAGGTGGGTCCGCCCAACCTAACATAGGGTCCAAAACCAAAATTTTCCGAGGTGCTACCCCGGACCCCATAAAGTGGGGTTACGGGTACCCCTCAAACCCCCTATTAACTATGTGGAAAGAATATAACACAACCCAACACATATCAGTCATCTGAAGCCCTTATTGATCTTACTTTGCTGAGATTGACAGGAGAGAGCCCACTCCCGACCTGGTAGGGCTAGCTACCAGGTTAAGCATGGTTTGATGTTACCCTAGATCCTACCTTTCTCATCCCGAGGTAGATTTACGCACTAATAGCTACCACAAAACCCTAACTACACACCAAATCTTCATTTTCCAGGTATTCCTAAAAGCTACCAGAAAGGCCCTCTACTTAAGCTCTACACAATTATAAAAGGTTAATTAATTGAACTAATTAAAATCTTGGACAAACTATATAAATCCACTATGCATCTAAAAAACCCCTTTTCTACAGACTATATTCACGTTTCGCACTATTCTAGAGGTCCTAAGCTTACTCCTTAAGCCAGATAAAGAATAATTCAATAAAACAAACAAAATTATGGCTTCCAAAATATTCTGAATGAAAAACTCCTGCAAACCCCTCACCTAGATATTGATCACCTCCCATTGGCTAACAAAGATTTCTAGATCAAAGACATTGTTTCCCCTAGCCATCTGTTAAAACTCCACTGTTGGAGTAAAGATAAGTTCCTAAACCAAAATGATGACATTCATTTATGGGAATCAGATTTTCCGAAATAATTGTTCCCATAGGTATACCAGTTCCCTAAAATCATCCACCTATTCCAACTCTACTATATCCCAAGCCAAAGAGCCATAATATCTCCTAACTAGCTGATTTTGTTTACAATCACTACAGAGTCAATAAACCAAATGTTGCAGATCCAACAAAAGCCAAATGAAACCCCATTTTCTATTGAAAACCCACTTGAACTATACCTAAAGCTAGACCTACCCAAGAGATATCACATTTTTCACACTTTCATCCTAGAAAAGGCTCATATTCCTATAGACAGTCCTTCATACTCTACCACCATTTTCTCTTAGAAGGTCAGACAGATTATAACCATGATGTCTTGTATTCTAGGATATACCACTAATGAGCATGTAGATGAGCCTATACTTGCTTTCCTCTCTATTTTTTTTTCCCAGGCAAGCCTCCAGCTATAGTTTTCAATTTTGCATAGTTCTTAGCAGACAGAATCCATGATCAATTGATCAGATTGCCAAATGAAAGAGTATTCAAATACTCTTTAGTATTGTTCCATATGTTCCTATATTTCCAATAAGACAGGTTTCCTGTCAACATCCCAAATTTGGACACTGAGGGCCATCCTAGATTTGTTATCTTTTGGAAACCTTTAATCCAAAAATATTCCATTGTTTTTAGCTACAAGGAGTTCATTGATTCCTTTGTTAACCCAGTTGTTAATATGCTAAGTAGTAGCAATTAACCCAGGATCAATGATGAAATAAAGAGAGTTTTACAATTTTCTAAAAACATTAGAATAGGAGACTAGTATTTATACCAGGACCACATTGAAATTAGGGTGTACGGATGCCAGCTCGTTCCCTATAGGATTCCAAAATACCTCCCCATGAGGATATTTGCATTAGAATATATCAGGAAGATCATAAATTGAGATGATGTAATTTTTCTATCTGCCAGGAAGAAAACACAGTTCAAAATCAAAGACCATCTTGGTCCTTTTATCTAAAATAATAGGGAAGTTGGAGAAGAAGAAGAAAAATATTTATAGGAAATGAAGTTCATTAGTAGTTTCAAATGATAGTATAACCCTTTAGGAGTCATAAACAAACTAAGACTCAAGTTTAAATTGAACCCTTTCATGCATGAGTCTAGGCCAAACATTGAAAAATATGCCAACCAGTCAGAGTGGTTGGAAAACACCTTGATAGATATGGAGAAACAGATGGATATTAGTTCCCTTCTGTATACTCCAACCTTATAGGATAGAAATTCAAAAAGGACAAGGGAAGAAGGCTCTTTCTCCAATAAGGATACAGCAGATGACAGATTTGAAATCATGTATAGGAAGAAGCTCAAGCTAAATCTTGTAAATGAGCAAGAAGAGATAGTTGAGACACTTCAAACCATTGATACAGGTACAATGCTCAGAGAGAACATAGCTCCAGCAGTTTCAGAGGAAACTCGTCAGCCTTCCACCTCTAATACTTAGAGTATTCAGAAGCAACTTAGTATTGAAGTCTCTTCATCCAGTAAACCAGTGGATAAGGAAAATGATGTAAAGGAGAAGTATAAAGAGATCAAGTTGAGAAATGAAGCATTGAAAGATGTAACCTATGCCCAGTGTTTCAAGAAGACTCCTAGTAATCAGAATAGGTTACTTAAACTTTTGAAATTAAAATAGGGAAAGTGCAAATGACCTTTTTGTAGCCCATAGTATGGTAGCCTAAGTCATCAGTGGATTATAAAAAGACAGAATTTGAGGTTTTGGCCAAGAATGTTCACCCTAGAGATCAAATTGAATTTCATAAGCAGGCAGGAGAAATGATATACTCAACAATGACCAACAAAGCTATGAGTGTACAAAAGCTTCAAAATTCTCTAGACAATATCACAACATAGTTTAAGCTAGAGAAAGCATCCTCACAAACAAAAGATAACATAATTAAATCACTAGAAGACTTGGTTATTGAGATTGTCTACAATCCAAATGGCATCAAGGAAACATAAAAGCTCATACAAAAGAAAAATGAAGAGACTGTCACATTAAAGAAGCAACTAAAATTGCCTCCTTCTGAACATCCACAGACCAAGGATGTTCTAGAGAGCCAAAGCTAGAAATATGAGATGATGTACCTCATTCTTCAGTTAACTGCTCAATTAAAATAAATGGAGAATGAGATGGATAAGTTAGTACAAGAGAAACAGGGCACCATTGAAGCAGCTACTACCGCTACTATTCCTATAGTTACTACAACAGTTCCTTCTACTTTGGTAGCTTCATTGGCCCTAGTTGCTCCAGTAGCTAAAACACTTCCAACTATAGCAACAACTACATCAACAATAGGTTCAACAACAGTATCAGCTCATCCTAGTGATGAAGTAAGTAAACAAGTAAAAGCCATGGAGGATATTTCCATCCAAACCACTAAAATAAATAGACTGAAAGAAAAAATAAAAATTCTAGAGGATGAAAAGAAATTGACTCAGAGCATGCATACGAATGTAGCTCAAAATTCAAAGAGATTGAATGAAAGGATATAGAAATTGGATAAAGAATTAACACTGAAAGATCCACTAGCCCAAGAAAAACAACCTTTATGGGCCAATATCATTGCCTCAGTGAATGATATTTGGCCACCTATACAGGTAATATTTTAGCAAAATGATTTGGTCAAAGAGCCTAGTGAGGCAATTCAAAGGGTTAGAGCCGAACTTGGAAATATGTCAGAAGAAGCCTCAAGAATAATCTAATTCCTTAACTCAAAGAATAAGTATGAATTGCAGGAGTTTGGAATAGCTGACAGATTTGACACCATACTAAAGGTGAAGAAGGTAATTACTAGAGGAACCTGATGATGTAGCTTGAGGAGAAGTACCAAACAATGGAGCTAGCAATAGCTAGGTTCATGGTCAAATTTGATGGTTGAGGTAGAAAGGTCTACCTAACCCATTGGTGATTAATGATAGGTTGATGCCACATGAATACTATGATAAGAGAATCAAAGAAGTGGCAAAGAACCAAGCCAACAATTCCTCCATGAAAGGGATTCCTATAGGAAAAGTCCTTTACCACACTTTTGAGAACCTCTTTTACCTCCAGCATGAGGTAAAAAATCTTTTTATAAATAAGCCCACTTTTGCAAAATAAACAGAAACTAATGAAGTCTATAGAATAATGGTAAATATTAAATTAATCAACTACCTTGCCCTATGAACACTATCTTTAGAACTTGATTCAGTTCTATTTTCTTGACATTTGGACTCCATGGTCCAATGGTAAAAAGACACTTATCTATCCATCTATATTAGTGATTCCACCACCAAATCAAATCAAAACCCAATCAAGCTTAAATAACTAGCCTAAAATGAATTAACTCAACAAAGTTAAATTAGTAAGAGATAGCCCTCTATGAGCATTAGGAAGGCTAAATCCTGATCTCAAAAGTAGGTTTGTGGTTACCTCTATCATTTCTTTGAACACAATATGACAATCCTAGGGAAATTTTAGAGTGATAACACAGTGGAGACCATACTGGGGAACGATTCCTCAGTTCAATAAACCTTAAAGGAAATGGTAAATCTCATGTTTTCACCTTAAGGCCACTTAGGGTTGTGAAAGGTTTCATTAAAAAGTTAAGAAATTAAAATTATGGCTTCCAAAAAAACATACTATAGCAAGGCACATCTAGATCCAAACCCTGCTATAATTGTTGATAATCTAGAAAACATCTTGAGAAAAAACAATAAAGTATAAAGTCAAGAAAGCATTAGTTAGCTAACCAAAGAAAATTCACTTCCTAGAGAGTTATCAAACTTAGAGGATCTTCAATTTGATTTATATTTGAGCATTCATTGTTTCATGCCAAATCTGAAAATTCAGTCCATAATACTATAACAGACCCTATGTCTATTCAATTTATTGAATCAAAGAAGAATACTATTCTTCCTAATTTAGATCAACATGTTCTAGACACTTTTGAGAAACCTGATGCTTTAACTTCAAATTTGATAAGACACATAGATGGATCTTATTTTCAATAGTCAGTTGAGTTACCTATCGTAATTTATGCTACTCCTAAGCCTTCTACCATTCCTTCAGAGTCTGTAAATTCATCTTTATTTAGTACCACCTCATCTATTATTTCCACTACACTTCATTCCACAGAATCATCCATCCCCAAGCTTCCTCTTCAACACAAAATTTTATGTCCATCTCCAAATACTTCAAGCTCATCTATAAGCCCTTCAGGTTCATCTTCAAGCACTACCACTTTACGTCCTAGCCAATCTAGAATCTTAGCCATCGCTGCCAGATATGCTCCTTTGACCTTACCAGTTCAAGTACATCCCATGCCCCAAGACTATTAGAGTAAAATCCTTTAGTTTGATGGCACTGGTCGATATACTACATAACAACATGTAAATAAAATGAATGATTTCTTTGCATTACATGAAATTGATGAAGAAGATGTACAAATGAGATTATTTGCACAAACACTAGTAGGAGATGTCAAGAAATGGTTTAAAGGTTTACCTATTGGTCATATTGCTGATTTACCTACTTTCCATAGATTGTTTATCAATAGATGGGAAAGGAAGAAAACAAATTTACAAATATTATATGAATATGAAAACATTAGAAGAGCTCCAATTGAATTTTTTTAGGACTATTGTACTAGGTTTAATAATATTTACAATGCAATCCCTGCAAATATGAAACCTCAACAAGACTTACCACTAATTAAATTTCCTGATGGTTTTGACATTGATATGTCTTACCAATTGAGAGAAAGAAACCATTCAACTTTGGAACAGATGCAAAGTAATGCAATTAGTGTAGAAGATAACTTGTTGGCTAAAAGAGCTAGAATGAGGAATGAGGAGAGAGTTACCATTAAGGAAGAACAACCCACTTTAGATGTTAAAATAGATACTTTGGCTAAAAGTTTAGAAAAGATAGTGGATAGATTAGAAATTATGGAAAGGGAACCACGATGGGATAATCAGGAACAAGGTCCTCAAATAAGAAATCCAAATTTTAGGAAGAATCCCAACACTGGTAAACCTAGAGAAGGGCCACCTGATCAACAGATTCGACAACCTTTCCAAGGAAACTATGCTGAAAGTTCTCACGGAAATGAAGAAGATGAAAACACTCAGATTAACTTAATGCAAATAAATGATGGCAATACTATTTTTCTTACACAAGAAGAACAAGAATTATGCATGTTACAACAATTACAACTACAATCGGGAGAGTGTTATAGCTCCAAATCTCACTATTATGGTTTGTGATGCTGCACTCATGGCTTAGGGAAACCCCTCCTTCCAGACCTGGTCCCAAATTTCAAAAACTGTGTTTTATTCCCTGTACGCGAAATTGCCCTGAGTTAAACGCGTGTATACGCGGGTCTGCATATACTCAACCCGCGTATATGTATTAAAACACTTAAAAAAATATAAAACTCCTTATTTTTGGGCGGAGATCACGGGTTTTACCTGTTGATCACCTGTTAGTGCCCGTGACCCAACTGTTCCCAACCAACTCCTAACTAAAAAGCTACTTTGGGATTGGTATAAAAAGACATCAAAGGGAAGGCCTAAGGGAGGAGAGAAGAGAGAGAAAGGTTACTATACTGAGATTTTTCCCTTGACCAGGTCTGAAGACCCTTGTGCCTTTTGCACTTCCCCCATTTGTACAGGAAACCCTTGTTTCCTTGTGATTTGATGTTCATCCACTAGTTATGGCATCATGGAGTGAGTCTTGGAAGGAGATATGCTAGAGGCTTGAGGCTGGACGGATCGGGAAGGAAGCTTTGCTTGGAGCCTGCAAAAGGTTACTCAAGTGATATTACTCCTTTTGTATATTCTATTTGTCTATAATAAAGAAACACGTCTTGGTTCCCGATATGCTTCTTCTTTATGTTTATGATGTTCATGTTTGAATTTCATGTATGAATGGTTGTTTAAAGTTCATAACTAACTTCCTTCTTTTATAACATAAAGATGGTTTTTGTATAAGTCTTTGTCCATAAACTGCTGCATTCTTTGGAATTGTTTTTTTTACAGGACAAAGGAGCAAAAGGGACTTGAAGAAGGGTTTGGACCCTTGAGGAACTTCTTGAATGTAGGACCTGAGGTATGCCCTTCTTACCTTAGAATTTGCTTATTCTAGCGTAATGGCTGTGTGAATGTGTGTTTCTCTATTTAGACAACTTTCAGTTTCCTAGGGTTTCCACCCAAAATCCCTAGGGGAGCAAATCCCTCAACAGAATTGGGGACTTCGCTAGGGACAACACTCTTGTTGTTCCTAGTTTGGGTGTTTGTCAAGCCAATCAGGGTCAGTTGCTTGTTGGTTCGCTGTTACTGTCTGGTCTGTTCTTGACTTCCGAATTTTGCCAATTTCTTCAGTTTGTTTTTTATTTTTCTTGAAATCTTTCATATACTCTATTTTCCTTAGTTACAGAAGCGTATAAACACTTGTTTCCTGAAGTAAACCCATGTATACTCAAGTTTCCTCAAGCACAGTCACGTATACACACAATCTGCAATTAAGCACAGTCATGTATATCTTGCAACTTTCAAGATTTATAAATTTTTGTGTCTCTGAAGTTTGTGTGGTGTTTTGAATCAGTTTGAAATAGTCATTCTTGTCAGTATCAGTTTTTTGTTTTACAACAAGCGTCTTACTCTGATTTCTCTCTGCTTGTAAGGAATATTGGTCTTGTTTTGTGTTTGCAAGTGTCATCATCTTTTTGCTAAAAGCACGCAAGGTTTCTTGATTGTAATCTTGGCTGCTCTGATTTATCAGAGCAGAAAGATTGTTATCAATCTTTGTGTTGAATTTTTCTTTTCGTGACTCTTTTTTGTTTGCTTGACAAAACTGCTTTTTGTGACCATTTACTTCTTTGTTTCATCAAAGTTGTCAATTGATGCTTTCTTGAAATTGTCTTTTTGATCTTTGTTGGTCTTTGTTACCAAAGCTTTCATTGCTGCTTTTGGTTGTTAAAAAGCATTTTTAAACACATTTGTTTTTGTTGAGTTTTCATTCATTGTATGGTGTCAACTTGCAAAAGTGTTTTTTGCTTATTGTTTCGATCGCAAAGTTTCAGTTTTTGTTGAGAGCATTTTCAAATTGACTTTTTTGTTGCTACTTTGAAGAGAACTTTTTGAAAAGTTTTGTTTTGCTTTCTTGAACTTGCCTTTCATTTGGTTTCCTTTTGGTGAGTGAAAGTGCTTTATGTTTATCTCGAGTTTTGTTTTTAGTATTTAGACGAAATGAATGGCAGCACCTCACGTTCCATCTAGATATTGTAAGTGGCAAAATAAAATTTGATAAGCAAAGCAACTTTCATTTCTTGTTTTAGAGTTGTTTTCAATCTTGCATCAAGCATATAGTTGTTGCATTAGGATAGATTTGCATCTCTTTAGGCATAAATAGTTTTGTTAACTTTTGAGTGTGACGTGTGAATTAAATTAAAGAAAAGAAAAGTTTGTTTCATTAGAAGTTTCCTTTCGAACCCTGTAGAAATTACTCTTCATCGAAAAACAATGACAAAGTGCACATGCATATAGTTAGGTTCTATTAATTTCTTTTGCGTCGAAAAAACACCTCTAGTTTCACTTCCATCATCCCCTGACTTAAAGAACAACCCTTAAAATCAAGCGCTAACTAAAATTCACTAGAACTTTTTCTTTTAAGTTAAATACACCAACAAGTTTTAGGATTTTAGGGCCTTGGATTAGGCGAGGGGAGAGTTAACTCTCCAAGGCCATTTAAATGTCAAACATAGGAGTCTGAATAATGAGAGAAAATCCAATAGTGTTAGGAAGACCAGGAAAGCTCCAGATCTGGGAGTTAAGCACGAGGTTCTGTGAAGACAGGGAAGAGAGATACCCCCTCTCCTACTTGTCCGAACTTACCTCACGACTATTCCACCTGGCTTCTGCGACGAGTTGGTATCCATAGTTGCTTCTCCTAGGGAACTACATAGGTGGCTGCAGAGGGGAATCTTGTGGCACCTGAGGTCGACGTTGTATCACTCTCAACGGTACTACTGGAGGGCACCCTTGTGAAGCTTGGGGGCTTGCACCGGTGCAGGCTGTTGTTAGGAGGTCAGCGTAACTTCCTCTATTACCTTCGTTGATAGGCCTGGGCCCTCATCGTCCCAGACTATCTTCGGAAGGCCCCTTATTTTTCACTTTCTCGTATTTTGGTGTCCGGTCCTAATCAGCCGGAGCAGAAATACTTGGAAGTTGTTTGACTAGCTGTATCTTTAGGGACTTTATAGTGGGTGCTCTGTGCTCTTAGTTGGCCTAGCTTTAAATTTTTTGACTCTTTAGTTAGATTTTAAACAAGAAATTCAAAGTGGCTGACCAATCTCCTAGACGGTCTCGAAGACTTCGTGGTCTTTCACCACCGAGTTTAGAGCCTTCTCTGAGAAGGCGCAGAGGTAATAATACTGGTGGGTTTCGTCCCACGGAAATTGACGCATCGGGGATTGATCCTCCTCTCGGGGGCATTAGTATTGAAGCAAGGCCTGGTACTTCCGTGGAACAAGAGAGGAACACCCCAGTTCTTTCTCGAGTTCACTTACAAGTGGAGGATAATATTGAGGTAGAAGAACTTTCAGAGTCGTTAGCGGCTCCGAATTCTCCCCTAACATCCAGTCATCCACACGTATTACAATACGTTGGGACTCCGATGCATAGACCGTCAAGTCCAGGTTACGATACGCGCTTACCTTCGATGACCACTACTGGAAGCATGGCTTCTACAAGTGCTACGACTGTATAGACTCCTACATCTGTACAAGGGGGTGGAACTATTTCCATCCCCTCCGTCTCTTTATTTGGATCTTTTGCTAGCAGGTCTTTTGTTGGGTCTACCTCCATTTCGTCCACGAGTGGAAATTCCCAAACCAATGCTTTTGGTTCTGGATTCTTCCCATTTGGCACCCATTCACAGGGCATTCCTTCAGCTCTGTTCGGGGCCACCACGTCCATGATGAGTGGATCAACTTCATTCCAAGGTTTTCCATTTGGAAGTGGTCATATACCACATTCCAACCCAACGATAGGATCCATGCCTTTTTCTTCTGTAGGATAAAGCAACAATCCTTTCCAAGGTTGGAATAACCCTGGGCTTAGTAGTGCCGGAACTGGGAATCCATTTTTCGGCCAATATGGGAATAGGCCGTATACCACAGTTAGTTCATTCCAAAGTATTCCTCCCCTAGCTTAGGCTTGGAATCCATATAAGGGGTTATCAACTCCTTATAATCCTTTAGGAGGAAACTTTGCTGGGTATGGTGGATATACGGCCGGAGTTGGTCAAACTTCGAGTTTTACTGGATCACAAGGCCTGCCTTTTGGTTCAGCGGGTTCTACTGGTTACTTCGGGCAGCCTGGTGCCTTCCAAAATCCAGGTCAATCTTTTCAGAGCTTTGGGAGTTTTGCCCAGTCAAGGTGGAACACCCAAGCTCCTCCTAGACTTCCGTTTCTGGCAACATTGAACTTGCCAGATCTCACTAAGTTAACCAACGATCCAACCAATTACAATCTGGCCTGGCCTCTAGTCCCAACCAAACTCCCTTCGGATATTCCAAAATTCGAAGGGAAGAGTGGTGAGGACCTAGGCGACCATGTAACCACGTTCCACTTATGGTGCTCATCAAACTCCCTGATCGATGACTCGGTTAGGTTGAGATTATTTCAATGCACCTTGACTGGTAATGCAGCCAAATGGTATATAGAGTTGCCTGGGGGCAGCTTTACATCATTCGATGACTTAGCCAATATTTTCTTAAACCATTTTCAGTTGCCTGTCCGGTATGATGCCAGAACCGAACTACTGGCCACTTTTCGTCAGGATA
>APFE030408238.1:0-17307 GCA_000404065.3 Pinus taeda
TAGATAAGGCCAAGAAAAGGTTAAGTTACGTAGGAAAGAAGTGGGCGATGATTACAAGGTAAAGTGGAATGATGGACTAATAGTGGGACCAACAGTCCAAAAGGAGGTGCTCATACTTAGATAGCCAACACACCATCCCACACGATCATCCATATAAGGAAAGAAAACATTGATTCCCACACTAAAAGAGCATTAGCAATCTCGAGAATTCATCAAAAAGAGGTTTCCTCAACCTTCTTGAAGCATCACCTATAGGAGACAGTTAGCATTTTGCAGTGGAGGAGACCTACAGGAAATCCTACACGATACAAAGCAGTCAATCTACAGGATTATCAGTGGGCACTAACGGAGGAGAAATCAAAGGTTTTACTTAATAGAACATAACCAGTGAGGTAGGAGCTATACATTGCATGTTTTTAAAAAGAAGAAAAATCCTCCATTTGATTAATGAAGTTGTAGTCTAGGATAATTAAATTGCAGAGTTAACATTTAAATCTCTCTCACCCACCAAAATTCTTGAATTATATCCATACAAGATTCCACAATTACCAGGGAAAAATGATAGAGGGTTTTAACAAGAGAGAACCCACAGACACAATGAGAATTCACCAACATCCTCTTGTAGTAGAAATTTTCACAAGGCACCAATGGATTGGGTTCTTTGAGAGGATGAGAGGATACGATGATGAGGTGGCTAGGGATTTTTCTCTCTCACTCATACCCCTCACTAGGACCCATGCCACTACTGTGATGAAAGACCTATTAGTAGTAATCACCCATGAATTTATAAGAAGAATCACCACACTCCCTTTAGGGTTACCTTGGAGAAAATAAGATAAGGGTAACAACACCCTTGCAAAGAAGAAATTCTTTTTGGAGGGGGAGGAGGCAACGGAAGACAAAAATGGGGTCAGAAGAGAAAGCATTCCATGCCCTTGGAATGAAGTTAGTTACCACATCATTAAATACATATCATGTGAAGGGAAATACAGTGTGGTGTATGGATACCACTTCAGACTCCTCCAAGAACTGAGATTTGGGGCAAACACACCTCTAGAACAAATTAAGTATACCCTACTTGCTTCTTCAATCAATGATAGATATGAGCATCAAAGTGCAGGAGGGAAAATGTCAATAACTAGCCCATCATGGGTTGATCAAACTTATCCTAGAAGATGCCCTACAAAACCTAAGACTCCCTATTACATGGACAACTTTTAGAGGCAGGCAGAGGGAGAAATTCAAGCTCTTGAACCCATAGATAAAGAGGCAACAACTGCTCTTATTGCCCTAAGTACACCTATCAAGTCAAAAGGGAAAAGACAAAGACAAACACCACTGGACTTTAGGACAAGAACGAGCACAAGGATTAGGCAAGGAAGACTTCAAACATCCACCAAAACTCCTATTTTCATTGAAGACTCACCAAAGCAGCAAGAAAAGATAGCTCCTCTAGAGAAAAATCAAAGATAAGGATCATCACGACAAGCCTCTCCCAAATCTCCCATCAATTATGTTAGGAGTCCTCTCACAAGATCTATCTCATCAAAGGGAAAAGGTCTCCTACAAGAGACACAGAAAGATCTACAGGAAGTAGAGGTCATCTTATAGGAAACTCTGTTAAACCTATAGGAAACTCAAAAAATGGACCAAGAAGGTATCACTCAGCAAGAAACGAAGAAGGAAGACCCAGAACTGAGAGAACCTAGCCCACAACCCAACCTCAACTCTTACTACAGGTTCATTGAAGGGGGTAGGGTCATCCCATATAAATTTTCCATGCCCTTGTTCTTTGAACTTGAAAAAGAAAGGGCAAGAAAACACAAGTGGATGAAAATTGCCAAATCAAAGGGAGTGGAAGATATAGGCCACATGGAGGAGAAATTGAAGGAGATGGGTAGAGAACTAAGTAGCATAAGGGACAAAGAAGAAATGATGAAATCTTAGTTAGAAGAAGAGAATGCATGGCTAAGGGGACAACTACAAGAAAGGGAAATCCAAATGGCAACTATGGCCAGTTTATCCTTAGAGGCAATCTAGTGCAGGATGCCAGCAAAGTCTTATGCCTTATATCTCAAGGAACAATGGTTACAATTCAAAATTAAGACTTTAGCACAGAGAGGCACTATGCCCTTCCAAGGCTATAGACAATTCATTGATCTCCATGATCAAAGCACCTTGGAAGATAGAGAAAAAATGTCTAAGTTTTACCTGCACAACTTGGCCTTGACAGATTTGAATGCGTGGGACCCAAATTCAAAACTAGGGGACTTGTAATTGATGGCCCTAACATCATGGATGAATCATGAGGAGGAAAGAGCTACAAAGATGAAAAAGTTAATGGTAAGAGAAGAGACAAAACCCCTTATGATCAAATTTGAGTAGTCAAATCCAATGGCTTTCATCAGCACTGACAACTTGATTGCAAATGATCCTAAGCTTGCACCTAGGTACCTTGCTGCACAAAAACAAGAAGTCACACACTTTGAAGACATGTTCAAATTGTTAGGAGATGACAACATGCAAGCTTGTCAAAGGAGATGGAACACCTTGCCTTACAACCTGAAAATTATAGAGTACCATTCTCCTTAGAGAATGAGAGAGGCACTAAATAGAACACCCATGTACGAGCAAGCTCTACAAAGACTCAAAGTAAATTGGATTGGATTGAGACTCAGTCCACCACTGCTTTTAGGAATTTTGGAAGGAAGGAAACAAGACGAAGAAACAAAGCAGTGGGAAGAGATAGAGAGGAAGGCGGGATTTTATTCACGGGAAGAAGAAACTACAACAGAAGCATGTGATGTCAGGGAGGCCACCAGAGCAATGAAGGACATGGATATAGATTAAGTTGCTTAGAGGATGAGAAACATTTTCAGTAGGGGGGTGTGATGAGCCTCATCATTGGGTAACTATATGGACCTTAATACACCTCCAAGCTTACTAAAATCAACTCTTCTCATAATTCCTTACATGTTTTAATTATATTTTGCTTAACGAGATGAGTAAAAGTAAGATGTTATGTCTAGTGGTCTAATGTGCATTGGTTGTAGGTTTCTGAGAGAAAATCATGGCAATTTTGGCTAATTAAGGGAAGAAACTCGAATGAGACAAGGAGGAGATATTATAGGATATACATCCTCCTCATTAAATCCCTCACTCATTCGAATATTCCTCAATCTACTCAAACTAGCTCGGAGTTGCAAGTTGTCAAGTCATGGAGATCATAGTCGAGCCAGTGACAGTTAAGAACCAATTCATCTTAAGTTTGGGAGCCAGGCCTCCCTAGATTTAAGGAAGTTGTTGGAGACTTAAGTTGTATAAATAAGGAGGCCTAGAGCCTAATTAGGATTCATATTTTTTATGTAAGAGCACTAAGCATTTTTGAGTTAAAGTTTTGTGGCAAAACATTGTTATGTAACTTTTGTGATATGATAATGAGAATGAGAATTTCCTTGATCCAACACCGAGTTGACTCAGAGAGCTGAAGCTCTTGGGTTAGGGCCCAACCCTAGTAGTAGAGGTTCCCCTTATTTGTACTTGTATGCTTAGGTTATTTCATAGATTAATTGTTGAGTTCATTTTAGCATTGTTTCATTGCAAGTAGTAGCAAAGTTGACTAGTGTGCTTCCATTTCTGCATATCTTTAGTAGTAGCTTTAGAAAGATAAAGGAATACCAAAAAGGCTGATAGCAGGGGGATTTGGCCTCACTCCTCCCTTCAGGGACCATGGTTTGAGGAAAAACTCCTATTCAACCCCAAAAAGACAGAATTATTATTTCTTATGGAATTTAGGGTTTTCTGCTACCTAGGCCAGCATCTTTTTTCTTGCAATACATTAAATTTTCTATTAAATATTTTCACCTATAAATCCAACTCTTCACATTTATTCTCTAGTTGTATCATGAGGTTCTTATTTGTCAAAACTCTCTTCACTTCCATAACCGTGTCTATTTTTTCTTGAATCTGGACTTATTCTAACTCATCTCTAGTTTTGGAGTTCAAAATCTTAATAATTTTGTGAGCTTGCCCTGGTTTGTTCGTAATCTCAACTTTAGTTTGCTCAATTATTGGTTTGACTCTTTGTACTAGCTCCTCCTGCTCAAAAATAATTTTAAATGATAGCCACAATTCTATAATATTGGCATTGATGTTATTCCATATGCTCTACTTGGCCTGTACTGACATTTGCATTGTCAAAGATTGATTCTCATATTTTTCAGTTTGTTTAGTCAATTTGAAATTCCTTTGTACCTCTGCTAGATATGCATTATAAAATTTGATTTTGTTTTCCTCCATCTTTGTCAGCGTTGTCATTAACCTCTCTTTCTCCTTATTTAATTGATAGTTCTCTCAAATCTTTGACTATCTTTTCATAAGAATTTGTAGTGGATGTTTTTTTTGTTTGTTTTAATTATTGTTGTTTCGATATACCTATAGCTGCTAATTGTTCCTTCTCCTTTAAAAGTGCCTCCATGTCTACCTCCATTTTCTGAATTTGAGTGTTCTGTTCAACTATTAGTTTGAACAATTTTTCCTTTTCTATCTTGAGGTTAGTTACTTATTTGGCTTGAGGATGCTCTATGATTGGAAGCTTGAGTTGTTTCCTTAGAGCTTGAATATCTGAATATTTATTTTTAATTATCTTTCTTTGGCCAAAGATGACATTCACTCTATCTTTAGTTGCGAATTCATATTATTCAAGGAGGCATGAAGTTTTGAGGTAACCATGACTGAACTTGTTAGTTTTGAATAGATCATTTCCATTGTCTGTTTATGAAAATCAACTTGATCAACTGCATGAACCTTCTTGGTATCCATGTTAAACACCTGTGTAATGTATTCCAAAGAAAAAATCCTTACTGTTACAAATACAGGTAATCTATAGGGAGGAAGATCAAACCCATAGATTTGAGTCTCTATATCATTCTTGTAGAGATACTAGTCTCCAAATTTAGCTTGTTATGTAAGATGAAAAACCTTCCTGATCTCTCGTGAAATTCTTGGTGTAATATCATTGCTAATAATATACAGGGATGTATGTAAAAATTGATCGACAAAATGGCTAAATGAATAATCTTTTGAATTCCTTCTCACCAAAGAAGTCCAGTGAATGAATGATGGCGGAATTACTTGATCATCCATCTTCTGTGAGTAGAACTTGAACCTATTGGCTTGATATAATAACATTAAATACATAAGGATTGACTGGTGTTTGAATGCACCTTCATGAAAAACATCTGACAAGTATTCACTGTAATTGAAAATGAGTGATGGCTCATGACCAACTGAAAATACTGAAAAGAAACCTAGCACTGCTTCATCTACCCATCAGTTAGTGGGATAACCTAATAGACATGTAACAATGTAAATAACTTGTTTAGACATCATAGGGAAAATAGAAACAAAATATGGGGGATTTGTTTTAGGAAATTCAGATTTTTGAGGCATAAAACATTCAAAAATATGGGCTCGCTGGGGGAAGGTAAGATTTTTGTATATTTCTATGAGTGTATCAGTGGAAAATGGGTGTAAAGAAGTTTGAGAGTTAATTTGAAGGGCTTGACAAATAGCTTCTAGGGTGATTGAGAATAGGATCTCATTCTTTTGAGAAATTGTCGCTTTCTAACTAGGGAGGTACTTGAGATGACACCGAGTAGCAAATTCTAGGAAAATATGGATTTGGGGAAAGGTAAATTAAGGTAGAAACTATTATGAGATGCTTAAATCATCACTATTATCTAAATACTTATGTGTCACCCAATTATGAAGCTCATAAAAATCAATTTCACATTGAGTTTCCACTATCTTATACTCTGTGTGAAATAAAGGCATCTCATTAAAATTAGGAACACTAAGGAAATTATCCAATTTTTGCTAGGTTGGTACTGAAAGAAGATGGTGATTGTAGATGGAACTAGTGCACTGAATGATCTCTGAGCATGAACTTGCACTGATACAATGAAATGGAAAAGGGAGAAATGTTGGGAAGTACGGGGGTTTTAAAGCGGAAATGGAAAGAATATCAACAGTAAAATTACCGTTTTTGGAGCTTTATAATTAATAGTATTAAACATTGGCGGGAGTTAATGACCAATGTCTACATGACTCTTGGCAGGAGGTTTGGCCAACGATCATCTGATGTAAGGAAGGGAGGTGACGTGGAAGATGGGGTGACATAGACAGATACAGTGGGGTTGTGGATGTGTTGGCATGGAAAATGTGTTAGCATGGCGAATGTGTTGGTGTGCTATGAGTGGAGTGGGAGCCAATGGGAGCAGGAGCAAATGGAAATAGGAAATGGTTTTCACGGGGGTCGGACAGTAAGTGGTAAGGGAGGAGAGGCCCCCGAAACATTTGTGGAGTCACCACATGGTCAAAGTTGGTTTCCAACTAACCACTTTTCTGACCCTCCCTCTCCATATTAACATTCAAGAGGTTGAGGGGGGGCAAACATCGTTCGCTGCTATTGATTTTGGCAGGGATGATCTCATTCATCCAAAAGCACTAGAACCTTATTGCTAAATGAAAAAACATCCTGTCAATTTTTATTCAACATTTAAAATGAAAAATAATTTACAACATCCCACTCGGATAAATGGCCAGATAACCATACCTTGATCACTATATTTATAGGACCCTAAGAGTGGCTCCAGTGGGGATGGAATCCTCCCTATGAGGTATCAAGAACATCGTAGACTAGTAGCCTTCTCCATTGGGCATTTATTTAATCTTCAAACAACTGAAACTCGCTTATTAACTGAAAAATCATTACATATGGTAGCAATTTCATTTGAAACTTAGGGCCTTCACTCTGGGCTTAAATTTTTGATAATATCCACCTACACCTACATCACTTGAAATGATAAAATGGTATATGCAGTGGTGTTGTTTTAAACCAACTGAATTAAGTTAAAGTAATGTTTGAGTAAATTTCCATTAATAGGCCCTCCAACAAGTGATTCTCCTGCTAGATCCTTTAATAGAAATGCATTGGTCCCATGAAAAGATTCAATTTTATAACTCCCCTTCCACAAACTGTAAAATTTTCCATGTTTCCCCTTTTCCTCATTTTTGGCATCCCACATTAACACAAGATCATCACGCTGGAAATCATCACCTTTCACTCGCCTATCATGAATCCTTTTGCTTTTGTTGTGAATGATCTATTTCTTGTTGTAGACTTATTCTCTAGTTTGCTGCAATTGCACCATTTGATTTATCCTTCTCAGGACATCATTTGATTCAACCTCTAATTCCTAAAATATTTTCAACGCTGGAATTCCGAGGGAGGTAGGCAAAAACTACATCAATTCCATAAACCAATTGGAAAGGAGACATTCCAATTGATGATAATAGGCAATAGAATGTCCTAGAAATATATGATATTTATTGCAAAAATCTACCATCTTTTTAGATTTAAAAGCATCAACATTATCACTGATGATTTTGTGAGGACAACCAAATATAGAAATAATATTACAATCCATGAATTAAATAATTACTAAGTTTGTGGCGTGCTTAGTTGGAACTTCTTCAATCCATTTTTTGAAGTAATTTGTAGTTGGTATAATCCATTTGTGTTGGGCTGAAGAACTTGGATGAATTTCCCCAATAAAATCCAAACCCAACCCTTCGAAAGGTACTTCTATTGAAATAGGCTTCAAAGGCAAAGGTAAGAGTTTCTATTTCCCTTCAAAAATATAACACTGATGACAAGTAGAAACCATTCTTTTCACATCAACAATCAAGGTAGGCTAGTAGAAACCAACTCTCAAGATTTTATTTGTTGTAGTCTTCTAGAAACGATGCCCTCCACAGTCACCTTTATGAAAATATTCCATCATCTTACCAACTTCATACTCTAATAAATAATTCAATAAAATTCCCCCTAGCATCATTCCAATATAAAGCTTGATCTAGAATGCAAAATTTGAGAGCCTTTAATTTCAAAAATCTTGCTTTAATCTTGGTCATACCTGGTGGAGCTTGTAAATTCTGCAAAACATAAACAACGTTTGTATATCAGGGGAAAGTGACAAGGTTTCTGATACCTGTAGGATAAAATCCTCTTGACCATCTACAGCAGAAATAAAGTTGATACCCAATTCATGGAAATTTGATTCTGCCATCAATTTGGCCAACCCTTGATCCTTTATAAGTTTTGTGGGTTTAATCTGAATACCATATTCTAAAATAACAACTATCCACTGACCTCTCTTTCCTTTCAGTAAACATTTGCTTTACTACTATATTGGGAACAAAATAATTTTTATGAGAATGAAAAGTATACACTCTAAAATCTTTCAAGTCTTTTACCAAGGAAAAAGCTTGCTTTTCCATAATATTGTATTTCAAAGAAGCATCTCTTAACCCGCTATTGAAAAATTCTATGGGTTTCCCCTATCCCTCCTTGTTTTTTTGCATTAGTACTGCTGCAATAGTATGCTCTAAAGCAAAGGAAAAAATAATGAAATCCTTAGTGTAATCAGGACTGGCAAAACATGAGCATGAGTGAAGCTTGACATTAACTCACTGAATTATCTTTTTGCTTCTACATTCCATTTTATTTCACTTTATGTTCTCAACTTGTTGGTGATAGCTCTTAAAGTTTCAACTAAATTTGGGATAAACCTCCTCAGAAAGTTAATTCTACCAACGAAAGGTTGTACTTCCTTTCTGTTTCTTGGGGGATCAATTTTCATGATAGCCTCAATTCTACTTGGGTCAATTCAGATACCATCTTTCTAAATTATATGGCCCAACAGTTTACCTTCTTCCAAACCAAAAGAGAATTTTTAGGATCGAAGGAATTACAAAATTTCTACATTTCTCAAAGACAATTTTTAAACGAAACAAATGATATTCATCAGTTTTAGAAAACAAAGTGATGTCATCTAGATATATTACAATAAATCTGTCCTTTTCATATGTAAAATCAATTTCGATTTCTCTCTGAAAATTTCCCCTACATTCATAAGCCCAAAAGGCATCTTAACATACATGAAATTTCCCCATGGTGTTGTGAACGGTGTTTTGTTTTGATCATTTAGATGAACTAAAATATGGTTGTAACCGAGAAACCATCAAGCAATGAAATTCTACAAGAACCAACCACCTTGTATAGTATATGATCCATATTTTGTAATGGATAATTATCTTTGAGAGAAACATTATTAAGGTTTCGAAAATCCACACATAGCCTTATTTCTCCAATCGTTTTCCTCACTCGTACTAGATTCGATAACCACTTTCAAAATATCAAAGGCACAATAATATTAGCATCAAAAATATTCCTTACCTCTTTTTCCATTAAAATCAGCAAAGTATGGTTCACTCTCCTTAGCTTCTGTTTGAAAGATGTTTGATCTTCTCTGATAGGAATAGTATGTTGAATAATTTTGGTATCATAGACCTTCAAGTCTTCTTATCCCCATGCAAAAACATCGAAGTATTCTCTCAATAAATCAATGTGTTTATGATTATGTTCTGGAGTTAAGGAGTTAGAAAGATTCACAATATTTGGGATTTCCTTAGTCCCTATGTTATAATCCTCCACTTTGGTTCCAATAGGTTGCATTTTGGTATTTTGAGCCACATTGTTGAAATCAAATAATTCTTCAAGTGGTACCAACCCTCTTGGTATTACATTACCCTTTCACCACAAGACTTCAAGCTCTACTTCATGTTCATCACGGTTATCACTGATTTGATTCAAAACTATTTCTTGTTTATCATCATCAACACACATTTTTATACCAATACGCAAATTTTCAAACTCCTCCTTTAACTGCAAAAAAATGTCTAATTTTATGTCATTGTTAAACACTTGTCAGTACCTTATGTTATCCATGATAGAATTTCTATGTTTTACCTCAATTTCATTTTCTTATTTGGGTAAAAAGGAATCTTACATGTACTTGTTGAGGTATCCAATGCATCGGAAAATACATTTGGACTTCTACGAATTAGAGACAGATGATACTCTGGAAAACACTGTAAAAAATTGAAGTCAACATTTAAGTATGCCCTCAATCTAGGATGCTTAGTTGAATACCCACCTTTGATTTGATTTATGATTAGTTATGAATCTCCATGAATTGAAATTATTTTGGCTCTTGGTCTCTTCAATAGCTACAACACTGAAATAAGTGTCTCATATTCAGCTACATTATTGGTGCATTGGAAAGCAAGCTTGTAGGAATATGTTTTCGATCTGCCATATTTTGTGTCTAAGATCGATACACCAACCCTGAATCCTTCCTTACAAACTACCCCATCAAAATCCATATTCCAAACAACTTCATTATTATCATATTTTGTTTGAGTCTTTGAATTCACATCTTTTTTTTTCGACTACTTTTCCTTGCCTTGAATTTCTTTTTCTAAACATATATCATTATATAGAATAAAATAATCCATGACTGAATTTACATAATAGAGTGGGTAATTATTAGTTTTGTCTTGACTCCTTACCATATATTTCATAAGAGTCTCCCTATATAACCTCCTATGTTGCCCGAAAACGAGAATAGTTGAATATGTCATATCCATCTGCAATGTGGCCTATAACTTTTCTCCCCAAGATCTTGACAAGAGAATTCCATATTTTGGAGGTATATCAACAACAAAAATATCCATGACTACACATTTTGCTATGATTTAGGCAAGGGTTACACATAAATCCTTGATAAAACCTAAGCATCTTACTTTTCTTGTATCAAAAGAGAAAAAGTCTTTATATGGTCTCGTTATATCTAATATGAGTTTCTCCATAATCACTTCGGGCATGAGATTATGTGAAGCACCTGAATCAAGCACAAAATTATGAAAAATGAAATCATGAATGTTAAGAATAACATAAAATGGTGGTACATTACCATCTTTTTATGTTTCTTCAACTTTAGGTCAAAACAACAATTTAGGTTGGTCATCACTTAGGTTTACCGTATTTGTTCCCTCTTCTATCTTTAATGCTTTTATAACTTGACTTCTATATACATCCTTTTTCATTAATTCGGTTAGAGGAACATAAATTTTAACTTTTGACAACTTACATTAAATGTTAGAAGAAGGTTGAGGCCTTTCTACCTCTTTCACATTTGCATCTTGTTTTTGAGTGGCTTCCTTTGGAGGATCAATCTTTCTTTGACTTGTAGAAGGTGTATCAATTTGGATCTTTTTAGGAGGATTTCCTACAACTTTTTTATTTCCCAGATTATATTGTTTGTGCACTTTCATAATGGAATTTTGATAACAGTTTTTGTAATCCTTTGATTCTATAGGTATCACATCTTGTTGTTCTAATAAGAAAAAATATTGTTCCTCTTTGGTTAAGAAAACATTATCTATTTCTCCTTCACCAAAGAGATTTATCTGATTCTCTTCTGGCTCATCTACTATCTCATTTTATTCTTCTACATAATTTTCTTGAAAAGGAGGTCTAATTTGTTGTTTATCTACTAGGTTTCTTGGCTCTCTTTGTTCAATTTGGGGTTGCTGCCTTCTGAAATTCGGATTCTTGATCTAAGGAACCCCTTGTGGTTCTCTTGATGCAACCCTATCTTTCAAAGTCATTCTTTCCATCATTCTTTCCATGGTTTTAACTAAATTGTCCATATTTACATCTGATGATGAAGAAGCTTCTTGTTTAATGGTCACTCTCTTCTCAGACCTCAACTTAGCTTTATTGGCTAGTAGATTAGCCTCTAGACTAACAACATTCTTTTGCATCTATTTTAAATTGGTTGTATTTATTTCTCTCAACTGATATGTCATGTCAGCATCAAAACCATCAGAATATTGAAGTAAATCTAATCTCGGTGGGGGATTTATTTATATTGGAATAGAATTATGAATATTTTTTAATCTGCCTAAATAATCTTGAACTGGCTCTCTTGGAGCTCTTCTTAAACTTTCATATTCTGCAAGAATTTGAAATGATTAATTTTTTTAAAACTAGAATGAGTATAGTTTATATTAAAATGTCACACCCATCCGCAACAAAATGGGGTCTTTACATAGATTTATCCCTGCTTCAGCAAGCTGATAAAAAATTCTTGGTCCATCTTGACTATTGCAACAGCTATGGCTATCCTGCTTACAAAAATCTACCATTATGGGATATCTACAACTATAACTTCGATACAATTGAAATAAGAGGTATATACATTTACAATTCATCATTTTGATAATGCAAAAGCAAAACCAATATAGAGGTGGTCAGATATCCATAGGGGTTGGGCTGTTTAGATCAAGGTTCGGGGAGGCCTCTTCTAAGTATTTGGAATTCTCTTGGTTTGTCACGACCTCCACATTTGCCTCCATACCATCCTCCACTTCTTCCACCTTAAGCTTCAATTTTTCTATTTGATGGTGCAGTGCGTCCACTTCGTCCTCAAGTTGTCTTATGTGTTCCCTTTTCTCAATCTCCCTTTCCTACATGGGCATATTCTCGTGCATTTGTTGGTGCATGATGCATTAGATTTCTGATAGTGCTTCTCACAAGTCCCAATGATCTTGAAAACATGCGAGACAAGAGGGTCTATATATGCCACCCTGCACTGAGGAACTCGCCCTCAGCCCACCAGAACTCGTCTTGTGGCTTCCCCACATTCCCGAAAAAGAACCGTCTTCAAAACCCTACATGCTAGCTTCCAAAACCTCACTTTTTATCAAGCTCCATAAATTGGCACTATTTTCCACAATCTCCCATAGCCAGACACCCTATCTCACCCACAACAGACTGCCCTGATCCTCGGCAAGTATGCACTACCCAACCTCACCTTGACTTCATTCTCCTCCCTCTTCCAGAGAGAATTATTAACCCACCTGATGTCCCAAATACAATTTGGCTACAAACACTCACGACAACCCAAGGCCATCACCCACGACCTTCCAATTATACTCAGAATTTCTTTATTTTCCTTCAAAACCTCAGATAGACATACCTTCCTACCCTTATTTTGAATCTTCACAACATAGTTCATAGCCTTCGTGACATAGAAGCTGATACATAGCAGCCTCATCTCTATTCACCAAGCTTTCGCAGAGGCCATCATCCCACTCTCATACCTTAAAACATAGAAAATCCACATACCAATTTGCACTTTAAATGTCTTGGCTGACCAGGAGGTGATGTAGAGATGATTGAGGAGATTTATGCAATCGAGATCCCATGATTACTCTATCATAATTCCATCCTCCATTAATTTCCCAAAAAGCTCCTGATCTCTATCATTCATTCCCACAATTCTCTCACGAACGAGCCTGACTTCACTATGGTCTTGAATTAAATTTTTCTTCATAAAACTCAAATCCCTGTAGATGACTGAGGTGATGCACAACCCATTTCTCTAAGAACCAGGGTAGAAATGGTGAGGCCACACGCTGTGACTTAATCTTGAAACAAGTGTGGTACAAAATTTCCATAGGATGCCACGTTTCGAACAAGTCTTGATTTCCGGCTTGCCACAAGTCTGCATGGCTGGCAGGAGCTTACAGAGGGTGATGCGACAAGGGGAGGAGGAACCCAAGTTGGATCTTGTAACGCAAAGGTGGAAGTTAGAAAGGGAAGGGCCACAAGGAAGGGGGAAGGGGAGGGGAAGGGAAGAAAGAGAGGGGAGGTGGGGGGGATGGGGGAAGGGATAGGAAGGGGAGGGAGGAAGAATGCTAGGAGAGAAAGGGGGAGAAGGGGGGAGCTTCATATCATTATGTTATGTTAGATATAAATTTTCCACATCCATAGCTATCCATTGAGGCTTTATTTCTGACCTACATATATCTCTCTTGATTTTCTTAAGGAATTTTTGTCAAGAACGACATCATTTATTACACATTTTTTCTCCTCCAGATGGCTTGACTTATTGGCTTGTCTATCAGCATCTGATTATTTCACCTCAAGACATGATAAAAGGTCACCGAGTCGAAATCAGGGATCAATTTATGGGCTCTCATAATGATCTGATTCAGGTTAGATATCTTAGACTTTTAAGTGTTAATCATATGCCTTATAACGATCATGGAGTCTCCTGGCACCTCAATCTTATTTATCCCATTTCTTTGTTCTAGGATTAGTTCTAGGAGCATTCCACAAGATTCAGCTTGGTTATTAGTCTTCTGGCCTAGCCCCCAAGCATAACTAAATTCAATGATTCCTTTCAAGATTAATGAAAATCTCTCCCCCTCCTTCCACCCCAAGAATTCCTTTTGACGCACCGCTAAATTGAAGGGTCCACTTATTTGTGGTTTTTAGCCATTCCACCTCTTCATTCAAGGATAGGCTCAAAATCCAATTGGCCCGAACATAGGGAGTACGATCCAAATCCTGGGGGGTCAGGGGGGACCTCCCATGGGGCTATCCAAGCAGATTCTAGTCAATCCAAAGAAGGGTCATTGACCAGTTTATGCATCTCCATACAGGCTGAGATGGCTGTCATGGCTATATTCCTTGTCGGGATCTGAGACATTCTAAAAATTGCCTTATTCCTAGATATCCATATTTTCCAATTGAAGTGGATTCTTTTTAACCTCCCAACAAGAAAGAAAAACTTGATGAGATTGTTGTAAATTGGAAATATTTCCTGCTGCTAATTTCCTATAGCATTTCTTACTTCACTGGTAAAACTTTGAGCAAACAACCTTATTCGAACATCATCATCGTCAACCTCTTCTAATTATGCAAAATCATTCATATTATCAATGTGTTGTTTAGTTGTAGTGAGCACAGTACAATCGAATTGGGGTATATGTTGTGAATAATTAAGTGGCATAGCATTTAATGGTTGTTGTAAAATCAAAGGGGCATAATGGGTTGTCATGATTGGAATATGAGAGGAAGATGAAGCCGTAGTTGTACTTGATGTTAGAAGTGGCAAAGATAGTGGGACTCTAATATGTTGAGTTGCTATATAAGGAGTATGAATGAGAGATGTAATGGGGACAGTAGAAAAGGAAGGAATCACAGGTGAGGTCAATGATGGAATAGAAGGAAAAGTGATAGTTTGTTGAACTATGGATGGTTCTTGAGAAGCCTGATTCAACTGAGTTACCATATCTTCAAGATTTTCAAACTGATATGCAATGTCTCTATCAGAATCTAAAAAATTAGGAATTTTTATTGAATTGTATGGTTTTAAAGTGGATTCATCAAAGACTATTTATGGAACAAAACTTTCTTACTTGGTTCTAAAAAGCCTAAGCTCAAAGGAAAAATAAAAATTAATATCCTCAAGTGTTTGAAGGGTTTCAAGGAGTGAGAGAGACCTGAGCAGACAACTATTCCTTGCTTGACTTTCTTCAAGGTTATTTTTGTTAATCAGTTTCTCAAGAACATTCACAACTTTGGTAGGATCAAGATCTAGATTTGATCTTGTATAAATCTTTTTAAGAGCCAAATTTCCGAAGGAACTTATCACAGCTGGGTAAAAACACAAATTTTGGGTGAAGATTTCAGCCTAAAAGGTTTCCTAATTCACTGTCACCCACACGAAATAGGTTTTCTCTTTTGAAATCAAAGTTTACCAGGGAAAGCTCCCTAGTATGGTCATCAGAATGTTAGCACTCCATAGTTTTCTGAGGTAAAAAAGGAAATTGCAAAGGTAACCAAAAACCATTTTTGAAGTTGGGATTTAGCCCTTCCAGCTTCAGAGAGGGCTCTCTGTATGATTTTTAATCTTTATTTATTTTAGGGTAGGTATGAAAGGTCAAGATACATTTTTTTAAGTTTTTGTTGTAAAATGGAAGAAAAGTCCATTGGGCATGGAGTCATAAAGTCTTCAATAATCAATTAAAATAAATAGAGGAGATAAAATAGGGTGAGGTAGGAAAACTCTTAGATCTTGTAGAGTTGTGGTAGTGTGGGTGAGATGAATAATAATTAGGATCAATTAAATATAGAGCATACACAAATGAATTCTATACTTAATATCAAAAAGAAAAAATTAATATTTCTTAACAAGCCAGAGAAAAGTACTACAAGTAAATGTGGCTCTTAATCTTCTTGTAAATGATTTGAGAGGGAACAGTCATGTGAAACTTGAAAGAAAATAAAATTTACAAAGAGGGAAACATCACCATTTGCTTGACACAAGAATCCGGAAACCAAACTACCTTTGTATTACTGAATAGATTACCTCAAAATATATTTCACTGCTTACAATCATAGAAAATGTTTTCTTCTTGCATAATCCAACCCTTTCTAAATCTTCTTAAAAAACATTTATATATTTTGTCTCGAATTAATTCAAAATTCAAAATAAAATTTATTACAAAATAATATCTACTAAAAACATGTAAATATTTCAAAAATAGAACTATGTAATAGGAAATATAGACTATTTGTGATGTTTTGTTTAGACTTTGAGGATAATTATTGCAGACTGTAGCTACTTCTGTGCTTCTTTTATTTGCTTGCTCCCCAATTTGTAGGACTCATGTCTGCCCTTATTCAATGAGTTCCAACAATTTATCCCACTATGCTTCACTAAGAATGGACAAATTTACCATGCTCTGAAATTTCTCATCTGCTTGTATATGTCTGAAAAGTTGACTTATTGAGAAATAGATGGTGTACCTCATGCTAAATGTAGAGGTCATGTTGTAGTCCTTCTAGGAAAGCTTCTCCTATTATTTTTATTGTGACCTTGGTGAATTTGGAAGATCATGAAACTATGTTGCATAACTGGTCTTGATAGTTCTCTAATG
Organism: Pinus taeda; assembly: GCA_000404065.3. NCBI lineage: Eukaryota > Viridiplantae > Streptophyta > Pinopsida > Pinales > Pinaceae > Pinus > Pinus taeda. Next base: position 16,705 of record APFE030408238.1, read on the forward strand.
GAATCAATTTTCCATTAGAGGATTTCAGTGCTAGAAGTCCTTTTTCCTACAATACATTAAATTTTCTATTAAATATTTTCACCTGTAACTTGAACTCTTTGCATTTATTCTCTAGTTGTATCATGAGGTTCTTCTTTGTTAGAACTATCTTCACTTCCATAATTGTGCATGGTTTGTCTTGAATCTGGACTTATTCTAACTCATTTATAGTTTTTGAGTTCAACATCTTAATAATTTTGTGTGCTTCCCCTAGTATGTGCTCAATCTTAGCTTTAGTTTGCTCAACCACTGCTTTGGCTCTTTGTACTAGCTCCTTCTACTAAAAAATAATTTTAAATGATGGCACAATTATGTAATATTGGAATTGATGTTATGCCATATGCTCTTCTGGGCCTCTACCAACATTTGCGTTGTCAAAGATTGATTCTCGTATTTTTCAATTTGTTGAGTCAATTCGAAATTCCTTTGTACCTCTGCTAGATATGGATTATCAACTTTGATTTTGTTTTCCTCCATATTTTTTAGTGTTTTCATTAACCTCTCTTTCTCTATGTTCATTATTGATAGTTCTCCCAAAGCTTTGACTCGCTTTTCAGAAGAATT
>APFE030408240.1:0-30000 GCA_000404065.3 Pinus taeda
GATCAATACCTTTCATATCAGTATACTCCCATGCAAATGCAGTGGAGTGTTTTTGCAAGATTCTGGTTAGCTCCTCCTGTTGTGATTTTTCCAAGTTTTTGTTGATATTTAACGTTTTTCCTGGAAATATCTCAATGGTAGAACTACCAAAATCTTCCATAGAGAAAAGATACATTTGTCTAGATGATAGACACTCTATGTCAGAATCCAATTGAAATTGTGTGGAGTCATATTCTGAAGATGGTTCAAAATTTTCTAATGTGTTCAGAATTTGACTATCTTCACTAATCTCAGAAATGGTAAAGACAGGTTGTATAGTATCTTCATCGTCAACCCACTCATTATCTCCTATTTCTGTGATTGCTTTTGCTGGAGGATACAGATTAAACTTCTTTGTCGAATTACCGTAAAAAATGTACATATCCCCTGACCTACAACTTATGAAAGCATCAGTTGTGGCTAGCCAAGGTCTTCCTAAATAAGAGGATGTCCACCTAAATTACTCTTGGGGGTTAAAATCATAAAATCCACTGGATATTCCCAAGAGTCTAAGGAGACTGAAATGTCTTCTAATACACCATCTGGTTTAATAATTGAGCGATCCGTAAGTTGCAATAAAGTAGGTGCAAAGAGAAGATTAGGAAGTTTTAGCTGTTCCATAGTCTGCCTACTCATAATGTTGATAGCAGCCCCTAAATCAATCAAAGTGTTTGGAATTTCTACCCCATTGATAGTTGTTTTAACAATTGGACTACCAGGGTCTACATACTTCTACATGGTAACTTTTCCCATCATGATATCTGCAATCTTTCCTACCAGGTGGATTTTTCTGGTATTCCTTGGTTTCCTTCCTGGTCTTTTAAGACTTAACTCCTTTATTGTCTTTGCTAGAATGGGAATTTCTTTAATGGCTTGTAACAAGGGAATCTTGATACAAACATTCTTAAATTCATCTAGAAAGTCATAGTCAGGCAACAAGATTTTTTTTTCCACTCCTTTGTCAATTTGTAACCTTTCAGGAAAAGGAGGTGTGGATGAAGATGCAGGTTGCTCAACTATAGGAGTTGTGGGGGTTAACTCTTTTTCTTTTCCTTTTTGAGTGCTTGGGTTTTGAAGAGACGCTTCAGAACCCTTATTGGCTACAAGAGAATCTTCCTCAGAAATGCTTTTTTTTTGAACATCTATAAAAAGGTTTATCCAGAACTCTACCTGATCTAAGTTGTACATCATTAAGAGGAGCGATCATATAGGCAGGAAATTGAAATTGTAGACCTTCCATCATGAAAGCATTTTGAGGGTTTTTATTATTGGGGTTCGGCAATGGCTGAGAAGGAAGTTGATTTGACTTTTGTTGAAGCAAGAGTTGAGAATTTGAATGTTGTTGAGAGGATTGCTGTTGTTGTGGAAATGGCAATGATAATTGTGGATTTTGATTTGGAAATTGTGGAACTTGCTGATTTTGAAAAGATGGAGGATATTGGTAAAATTGAGCAAATCTCCCATAAGGATTCTGCATACCTTGGATCCATGCTTGAAAAGAATTTTGAGGTTGGGACCAAGGTTGTTGCCAAGGATTCCAATTTGGTGGAGGTTGAAAACTCATAGGGTTGTTAAACGCTTGATTTTGTTGCCCCTGCCAAGGTCTCCTTGCAACAAAACAGAGAGATTCAATGGTACTTGGATCTTCCTGAAAGACAGCTTTGAGACCAGGAATTGAAGGACAATCCTTGGTTTCATGATTCTCTGAATAGATCACACATGTTTCTACAACCTTTGCATCCAAGGGACAATCCCTTAGAGCATGTTTCTTTCTACACTTTGGGCAAAAGATAGCTAAAGCTTCAGCTTCTGCTTGTTGTTTATTATGGATATTAAGAGTGTCTAGTTGCTCACTAAGACTTCCTAAGATATCAGTTTTGAATTCATCAAGCATATTGCCTATCTCAGCCCTACTTATTGATCCAGTTGCAGATTTGTTTGCTCTGAGGAGAGAAGGATCTCTAGGCCCTTTTTGAGTTTTATTCTTTCCCCGTGAGAGATGAACACATAGTTCTGCTATATCATGAAGTGGAAGTTGAGATATGTCTCCTTTTCCCATCATGTTCAAAATATCTATCCATTCATCTCTAATGGCTTTTAATAGAAGGGATTTTAAGGTTTCCTCATCCAAGTTACTCATTTTTGCTCTTTTTAGATTATATTGAAATCTTTCAAGTAAATCCTCCAAATTTTCATCTTCTTTTTGTACCATCTTGAATACCTCATCCTTGTGATTGGTGGGCATACAATAGTCCATATACCTATCCAAAAATGTTTGTTTCATATCATTCCAAGACCTAATGGATTGAGTGAGTAATCCCATGAACCATTTCAATGCTGCCCCTTTCAATTTTGAAGGGAACAGTTTGAGTTTTTGAGCGTCTTCCATATAATCATAAGTTCGACATACGACCTCAAACTCAAATAGAAATGCCTCAGGGTCCTCATTTCTTGACCCATGAATGTTTGGGAGGACAGATGGAGAAATGTTTTTCATTGTGGCTCGGGAGTCATCATCATCGACTATGGAAATCCAAATGAATCATCTCCATTCCTATTTCCTCCATTGTTACCTCTACCTCCTCCATTATTTCCTCCTCCACCTCTACCTCTACCTCTACCTCCTCCAAGTCCAGTTTCTCTTTCTTCTGCCATGGTAGTTTCTTCAGAGACCTCAAAGTTCTCTGGTTCCTCTACCAAGGGTGAATGAGGAGGAATTTCTCCTTCTTCCTCAGGTGATTCTATTTCTTCAATTACAATCTGTCTCCCTGTAGAAGAAAGGAAAGAATCTCCTTCGGATTCAATAGATGGTATGGGAGAGTCAACTACTGCCTCTTGGATTCCAGGAATCCTAGAGCTAGGAGTATGAGTTGGAGATGATGAAGGTGTCTCTTGCCTATTTCTTGAAGTGGATGGAGTTGTGAAAATCAAACTTCTGGCTCCAGCTAAAAACCTTCCCCTAGAATCTCTAGCTCTATGCATGTCATTTTTTATTTTCCTTCAAGTCAGGGTAATAATTCTCTTTCTGATCTTCCAGGTCACTCTAGGTGCAAGAAGAGAGCATACTGAAGGAATTATTAAACCAATAACTTTCTCTTTTCTGATCCTCTAGATCACTCTAGGTGCAAGAGGAGAGCATACTTTGAGAGGTTATTAATTTTCCTTTCTTGAAATTTTCTTGTTTTTTTTTTAGAATTGGCTACCCAATTTTCACTTCCCCGGCAACGGCGCCAAAATGTTTGGTCAATTTAGTGTTGTCTAAATTGCTAGCATAAATTGTCAACCCGGGGCTCGTAAGCTGATGAAGTGAAGCGTACAATAGATACTTAAGCAACCTTTTCTAGTTCTTTTTGTCGTTTTTAGTTTATGTCTAACTTATCTTCCTAATGTGATGTGATGAAATTATAAACAAGTGAGTGAATGTGTGTGTATGTGGTGATTTCTAAATGCTTCTTGAATTTTAAAGAGAAAACTTGAACAATAACTTGAAATGGAATTAAAGCTTTGAATGAAAGTAAAGCATCAAACAAAAAGACCCATGGCACTAGTCCAATACCTTTACTGCTGATAGGAATGAAAATGACATCTATATTAACTCAGTTGAAAGCAAGAACACTACTCTAACTTTTCTATTGAATCTAAAGCAATGGAAAAATTAAGTGACAAATCACACTACTTAATTCTCCCTTAACATTCTGCCTTTAGCTAAAATGATCATGTGAAAAAGAGTTAGGAGTGAATTAGCAATATGAGTCTAAAACTAAATAAACCAAGCTGCAATTAAATGATGTTTTGGTCCCATAAAAGTTAGTGAATTATGATAAAAAAGAACCATCAAGAGATTAGCAACTTGACAAAACTTGATAAAGTAAACTAAGTAAGGAAACTAACTAAGCAAGGAAACTAATGAAAATCAAAGCGAAAGTCAGCAATTTAGATAAGACAACTTCAGATGCCACTAGTGTTAAAAAGAAGGAAAAGCACACACTGTCTCGGGCTCCTAACAAAGCTGTAAAAACACACACTGATCAGTCATGAAAAGTATAGAAACATAAAGCAGCGTAATTCAAAATTGTACATTAATATACATGGTGAATTAAAGAAAAAGGAATGCAGGAAAGTAAATTTAAAAGCTATTGTACAATGGTTGTAGCAGACAGGGGCCCTCCATCCACTTCAACCAATTAAAAGATCAGCTACGCAGGTAAGAACAGAACTGTCTTCTTGGAATTAAATCAGCACATAATAAAACACAGTGGAGAGCGTAAACGCTATATAAAAGAGTCTTTAAAACAGAGTTTACAGCAACAAAAGATTAACTTCCCAAAAACTAACTAATCAGCGTGTAGAAACGCTTTATTTATAGCAAGAACACAAACTGTTCTGTGCGTAAACTAAGCTAACTAACAACTAGGCAAAAGACACGTTCAGCAGCACCGTGCTCGGATTTAGGGAACGGTCATCATGGTTAATAAATCATGTTGTTGGATTCTTGTCCCCTGCAGTCTTCGTGGCTAAAGAAGAGGCCAGTTGTGACTTACGTGCTCCAACTGAACACGCAGAGCCGTGCCACCGTTTGCAACCTTGCCGTTTGACCAGAGTTACCTCCACGTTGACCAGAGGTGTAGATGGCCAGTTTGGCTGAGCTGACAGCACACGCACCATGTACACAATCATACAAACTTGCCCATGTGGCTCTTTCCTCTGGAGGACACCTGGATCATAGCAAACAAGAAAATGGCTGCGGAATCTGGGATCGGCTGCGGAAATCCTGTATCAGCTGCAGAATTGCAGCACTTGAACCAAAAATCTAAACCAACAGTCAATCATTAGCACAATTAGCAAATTATGTTAAAAAGTCCTATAATGCAATGAATTGAACAAGTTGATGAAGGAAATGATGACAAAAGAAGGAAATGAGTAGGAAAAGGCTATTGGGAGGATGGGTAAATGAGTGCAGGTTTGAAGCTCAACAGTCCTCACTGAGGGAAAATTTTCTGCAATGCCCACCGAGGGACAAAATTGTGTAGTTCAAGTAGGTAGTGGTCGTTGTGGGATGGGGCCCTGGGAAGACAAGTTGCACAATTTCAAGAGGCAAGGGGGACTAGGCAGCTGAGATGCTTGAGGAACAAAACTGTGTTGTTTCTGGAGGCAGTGAGCTCCGACTGAGGGAAGGACACTAGAGGAAGCATATGCATAGTTTTGGAGGCCAAGGGAGGTTGTGTTTTCTACTTATTGCATAGTTCCAACTGGAAAAGGAAAAGCTTGAAGGTTGAAGATATGAAGTGCACAGTTTAAGAAGGCTGGATGATCTAGGTTGCTAGGAATCCTCCAGATTTTGGCTAAGTGTGGGATCAATGGATTTGATGTGAACAGTGATAGAACTTGACTATGACCACACACTTGGACACTTGGTGACACAATGTAGATCATACAGAACATATGAAAACATACTTTGGTTAATGCAACAACCTTTGTGGCAACTTACAACAAGTGCGGATTCGACAATAGACTTTGGGAGGATAATGACGACACTTTGTGTAATAGTGCGTGAAACTTTGGAAATTAGTGCAGAACATGTCTATATGATGAGGACAACTTATTTTCAAAAAGCTTTCCCTTTGAATCCAACCAAAGCTCCCCTTTGCATGATATGTGATAATTCCCATGCCCGAGGATGACACTTGCTATATAAGATAAAAGTGTAAACGACTTTTGAGATCCAAGAAGGGATCTTGAAATCATCAACTGACCAATGAGTGACTAAGCAACGACCGATCATAGGATCCACAATAGGCTCCAAAATTTGAGCGTAGGCCAAAATTTTTGAGGGTGTTGCAACCGCTACAACACCTCATATCAACATTTGAAGAAAAAACCATAATATGATTAGAAGATGATGCAAAAGAAAAAATGGCTTGTAGGTCAAGATGGGACAAACACCAAATTATGTTTGTAGGCTAAGTGATTTTCATCACACTTAACATCTCTTGTAATAAACATTTCAATGGAATGAGGTTGAAGAAGTTTATAATTGCTTACATCTTCAAAATATCCAACAAAAATGCACTACTCACTTTGAGGCTTTAATGCTTTCCTTTTATCATTAGGAATGTGAGTGCATGTTTTGCTACCAAACATATGGAAGTGACTTAAATATGTTTAGTTTTACTCCATGCTTCTTATGGTGTTATATTTTTGTGGGAGCATGAGTGTGATTTACCATGCAATTGGCACAACTGATGGTTTTTTCCCAATAATGAAGACTTGATCTGATAAATTAGATCATACAAATGACCATTCCTTTAATATGTGATTCTTTCTCCCAGCAACGCCATTTTTCTATGGTGTATATGGAATAGTATGTTGCATTTGAATGCTTATGCAACACAATAAGTTGTAAATTTGTTATCCACATATTCATTTCCATTATGTGTTCTTAACCTCTATAATTGATGTCCATATTTTTTCTCGACTACAGGCCAAAAACGCGTCAAAAAATTTACTTTAAAGATTTAAGAAATAAACCAAGTGTGCATAGAGAAGCCATTAATCAAATTTAAGAAGCACTTGCACCTAGAGAAAGATGGAGAAGAAAGTGGACCACACAAACCACTGTGAATAAGTTGCAAATGGGATGAGACATGCCAAGAGGCACATTTGTCAAAATTGTTTCGATATTGTTTGTTGAGAACACAAATGGTACAAACACCATATTTGTAAGAAATAATAGGAAGACGATTCACCATATTTGATTATATAGTTGTTACAATGAGTGATAGTTTAGATGACCAAACTGCTCATGCCAAAGTTTGCTCAAGTCATTGCTATGAGCAACAAAAACTAATGACACAAAGTTGTCAAACTTGTACAACTTAGTAATATCCATATAATATCCTAACAAGAAAAGATTGACTTCCAAAATATCAAATTCCATTTTCCTTTCCCTTACCTCAACAACTCATCTCTCTTGTAAAGGAGGATCATACCATCACATACTTGAGAATATTGCATAGGGCTCTTCCTTGATAGAATAATTGATTAGATGGAATTTCTTGAAAAAATAGAAAGATGCCTCAAAATGCCTAGCCTTAAAAACACCTTAACCTAGTATCTTACATGGTGATGCTTAAATCCACACTAAATAAAATGACCAATTATATCATCCTCCACATTCTTGGTTCTGAATATGGGAATGACAAGGTTAGTATAATTTTCATTGGACTACGTCTAGGTGGTTACAAATTCTCAACAAAATCATAAATCCAAGCTGATTATTTGATTACAACGTGTGTTGCTATTTTTCATGGTAGTGTAAGTATGAGGGACAACATGTTTCTTTTTTAGCCAAAGGAGCCAATTGAGCATGTGACTTAACCTTAGGTCAACTATCTTTTTTTGCTTAAGCAAGAGTATTTCCTTCTATTTCACTGAACAAAAAATTTACAAAAATATATTACAACCCACGGCACTGTGGCCCACAAGAAAATTGGGCCCCACCAAACCTAAGAAATCGTGCCATAGTCTCGCAAGCCGGACCAAGGGTCCACAACACTTTACCAACCACCGTCGACCATGTGATCCATTTCCAAAGATCTAACGGTCGAGGGGTGATTTTGGGAGCTCATCTAGCACACTCTTTGTCACACTAAACAGACCTGATAAGATCTCAAAACCATCTCTAAAGTCATATCGGGTCCGCCTGGGGAGATAACCCACGAGCTTTTTATCCGCCCAAAATCCACGAGATGTGAGCGAATCCTGATGAAGCTCACGATTAGCATGGAAATTAACACCAATTGCGGACCCAAAGCTCTTATAGAGACCATTATTAATCGCATTTCGGGTCCGATTGGAAGGTTAACCAATGAGCAGTTTGCCGTGTGAAATGCACTGTATTTCCACGATTACACTGACCTACCCACTCTTTAATGAGGATCTTCGGTGCCAAATAATAGAAGGATACCGTTAATGTTTTCTTTAAGACTTGTTCTATAATAAGTTTCCCGCTCGAGAAGCTTATAACTATAGATTTTTGTGTCCATTTCCCGCCTGGTAACCAGAGTAAACCCCTAGTTTCACTCTTGACCTCCTACTCATACTTTTTCCTCATGTCGACTCAAAGTCCTCTGTACATGAAGAACACTTTGCTTATAAATCATCCCGCTTTTTCCTGTGTTCAGGCAGATCTCCCTGTCTAATGTTGCCTGTTTGTGGCACTCATCCCTCAATTGACCTTGAGCAGTCTCTGACCATTTATATATTTTATTGTTTTTGGCACATAGAACACCTTCATTAGCCATAATATCCACTGACCTGTTGGTTGTTCTTTGCACATGAATGAAACTAAGGGTTCTCATGGTGCATAGGTGGGATTGAATAAGTTGATAGACTTGCAGTAATCTCCAGCATTTCAAACTTTGTCTAGCACTGTGCCATTGCAAATTTTCTTTACTGGGTTGATTATCAGTTCAGAATCAGCTTCAATAATGGTATTATGTAAGTTTGAGTCCTTTAGGATTTCTAGGCATTCCTCCAGGGCTTTACCCAGATGACTGTGAAAGATGGCTTTTATTAAACCCTTGTCATCTCTTATTACTCCTCCATACCCAGCAATGCCAGGGTTTCCTTTTGAGGCCCCGTCTATATTGCACTTCATAAAACCAATGGGTGGGGTTGCCAGAGATCCTTATCAGCTAATACATTATTTACATTCTTGGTTATTCCCTGGGGGAAGAGCCCCTGAAGGCCCAACTGAAGCAGAATCTGCCTGTCCTATTCATGAGGTTGGTTCTCAGGGGGGGGGGTTTATAAGGCTTCCTAGAGTCTCTTTGAGCTGTCCTATGATCTGATCCATAATGCTCTGGACAGAATGACTCATGTTCTTGAAAATTCTATTGTTGCGCTCTTTCCATACATCCCAAATTAGAAAGCCAGGAACCAGTTCCAAAGCTTTGCTGATTATTTCATTTGTAGAGAAATTACCCCTTCAATTCCTCAAAGTGCTTTTGATGCTGCCAATGTCCCTGTCTGAATGTCTAAAGATTGAAGCTACCCAATTCCATAGAGTGGAGGTGAATAGGCATAGGTTGAGAAGGTGTTCCATAGTTTCTTCTTGTAAATAGCAAAGCTGACATCTTGATGGACCAATTATCCCTCCCTTCTGCAAGTTTTCCCAAGTTAGAATCTTTTTATGTTGCGCCAACCACATGAATAGTTTGATTTTCATCCAAAATTTGATTCTTCCATAAGTCCTTCCAAATCGTATCAAGGTTTGTAAAGTCAATCCCAATGGCTATTTGCTTGACCTCTTTAAGGTTAAAGTTCCCTTCATTGTTTTTGCCCCATCTCATTTGGTCTAAAGATGTTGAGATTAGAATACTGCTCTATTCCAAGATAGCTGTGAGAGCTTCTACCTGGGCCTTCAATGGAGAGTCCTCACTGTAAATCAGATTCTTCCATACTCTCCATTTTCCTTCGTTTATCTCCTGCTCCTAGAAGTCATTTACCCTATGTAACCCTTTGTCATCAGTATCCTTCTTGAGATTGTCAAAATTTTCTCTTGGTAGTTTTGGTTCCTATTGCCAATTATCTTCCCAAAACCAAGCAAGGTTTCCATCTCTGATTTCCCAAAAGCTGTGTTTTTGAACAATAGCTTTGTTCTCCCAAGCTTTATTCCAGATGTGGGATCCTTTGATTATTCTAGACATTTTGATGTGCTCCCTTTCTTGCCAATTGTTTGCATATTTCTATTTCCAAACCTTGGCCCAAGGGGCACCTGATTCCTTTAGCCATCTCCACCATAGTTTTGCCCCCAAAACTTTGTTTATGATTTCAGGGTCATTAAGTCTGAAACCTCCATGTGTCTCAGGTTTACATATCTTTTCCCAAGCTACCAGAGCCCATTTCTTTTTTTTTCTTCCCCTTTGCCCCAAATAAAATCTCTTTGAATATTTCTAATGTGTTGCATAGCTTCTTTAGGAGCTGGGAGTGCTGAAAACATGAAAATAGGAACAATTTGTAGGATGCCTTTAGTAAGCACTAGTTTTCTTGCCAAATTCAAAGACCCGTTTGTCCATTTCCGGATTCTGTCCTAAAGTCTATCAATAACAGGCTCCCAAACTATCTTGCTTAGAGGTTTGTTTGTTAGAGGAACTCTCAGATATTTGGAGGGTAGTATTTCTCTTTGAAAACCTGGAATTATGGTGAGGTTTCTCTGTATAGCAATATCAGTATTAAAAAAGAAAATCTTTGATTTGGTAAGGCTTACCTCAGTACCTGTAGCCATAGCAAAGTCTTTCAGAATTTGTTTGAAGGCAAGAGCTTCTTTGACCGTATGTGTACCCTGCAGCATGGTGTCATCCACAAATTATTGATGGGTCAAAGCATCCCCATTCATGGTGAGTTTGAGCCCCTGAATTTTGCCTTCTACTTTGGCAGATTTGATCGCATTTCCTAGCCCTTCCATCATTAGAATAAAGAGGAAGGGTGAGAGTGGATCTCCTTGTCTAAGACCTCTTGTAGGCTTGAAGGTTTTGGATGGTAAGCCATTCAGTAGTATTGAAAAGCTTGAGGTGGTAACGAGGGTCATTACCCATCTTATCTAGTTATGGTCAAAGCCATATGCTTTTAGAACTTCCCTGATGTATGCCCAACTAAGGTTGTCATAAGCCTTTTCAAGATCAAGTTGCATGATCATGCCTGTCTGCTTATTGCTTTTTAAAGAGTGGAGCACTTTGTGAGCTTGAATGATATGTTGAAAAGTGTGCAACAAGAAATGCTAAATTTAGAATGTGCTAAAAATAACATGTATAAAAATAACATGCCTAAAAATAGCAGTTTGGCCAGTGAGGTCATTGGCCACATTGGGTGAGAGGTGAAACTGCTAAAAATAGAAAGTTCTAAAAATAACATTTCTGGGTCCCTTCCTATTTATAGCAGTCCCTATTCTATCTATAGGAAGTAAAATTAATTTTGGTCTTAACAGCAGTTGGAAATATTAATTAATTAATTCAGTTGAGTTAATTAGTTAAGGAAATTCGAATTTGAAGTCTTTGTGAGCATGCACATGAGTTGTCCCACTGATTGAGGAATTTATCTTTAATTTCCTCCACTGATTGAGGGAATAAGTATGAGTTCTATAATGAGAGAATCAGTTGACTTAGTTCTAACTAGTCAAGTCCAGTTAGATTATTTTAACAAGTTGTTAAAATAATAAAATATAGTTTGTTAATGCTTGCATGCATGTGACAACTATTATTTTAGATCACTGAGGATTCACTCATGGATAACTGTTGCATGTCAGTTCTATCAGAGACCCAGTTGAGATCAGATGTGGGGCAGTGTACTATCAGATGCTTGGATATTTCTAATAAGTATTCCTTGCATGGAGAAGGATCTATTATAGGATATTGGAGGACTTGTGACCTATATATTGAGGCCTAGGTAGTCCATGATTTTCATCTTCTAATTGAAGATCATCAGGATCTTTTGATTGCAGAAAGAGCAGGATATCTCTTGAGCTGATTCTTTTTGTAACCTGAAGAAGATTTCCACTTGATTGATAATACAGATAGGGGTTTTATGCTGGTGCTTTCCATAGTGATATATCTTGTGTTATGGTTGTTTGTTTCTCTGGGTTAGTTATATGTGTTTCTACTTGATATTGCTCATGCATTTGATTATATTTCTGCTTAATGTTATGTAGAAGTAGAACAAGTATTATGCTTTATGGCATTGCATATATCAGCTTGTTCTACAAGTGAAATTTCTACAAATAGTCCATTTAACTTCATGGTTCTTTTTCAACATATTAGTTATTTCCTTAACTATTTCAGCATAATTAGGGATAAACCTTCTTAAAAAAATAGTTTTTCCAAGGAAAGTGTGACTTTCCTTCTTGTTCCTTGGTAATATGAGTGCCTGAATTGTTGAGACTCTTTTAGAATCAATGGCTACTCCTTCTTTAGAAATGATGTGGTTGAACATTTTTCCTTCTTGGAGTGCAAACAAAGACTTCTTGGGATTAAGAGAAATCCCAAATTTTCTGCACCTGTCAAAAACATTTCTCAAATTCTTTAAATGCTTTTAATAAGAATTGGAAAAAATAATTAAATCATCTAAATAATTAAAAACAAATTTGTTGGTCTTACCTATAAATTCTAGGTCCATAGCACGTTGAAATGTAGCTCCAGCGTTAATTAACCCAAAAGGCATATGGGCATACATGAATGTGCCCCAAGGAGTTGTGAATGAAGTTTTTTCTCTATTCTTTGGACTAACCATAATCTAATTATATCTAGAAAAAATATCTAACATGGAAATTCTATGGGCTCCTGAAACTTTCTAAAGTAATTGATCCGTCTTAGGTAATGGATAATTATCTTTCAGGGAAGATTTATTAAAATTCCTAAAACCCACACATAATCTATTTCACCATCCTTTTTCCTCACTGGAACTAGATTGGCTACCTAATCAGAATATCTCAATGGAAGTATTCTTTTAGAATCCAGTAGCTTCTTAAGTTCTTTTTCAATAACAGGAAGAAGGAAAGGATGAATTCTCCTCAATTTTTGTTTGAAAGGTTTTTCCTCTAGTTTTAATGGAATTTTATGTTCAATAAGAGATGCATCATATGTGTTTAATTCATTATAATACCAAGAAAAAAATCTTTGTAGGCTTTAAGGAGAGCTAAATATTTATCTTTGTCTTCCATTGACAAGGATGCAAAAATTTTAACATTTCTGATCTCTTCAGAACTTCCAATGTTATAAATTTCAATATTTTCTTGATGTGAATAAAATAATGGATTTTTGGGGACATCATTATGATAAAAGATCTTCTCAAGAAGGATGAAACATTTTGCAATAAAATTGTTAGATAATTGGGTAATGCTATGATCGTCAATTTTAGAGTCAAATTGTGGTGTTTGATTTTCGTTGCCAACTTCAAGATTATCAAGTTGTTCTTCCTCAACATTCAGGTTTGAGAATTCATCAATGATTTGCAAAAATGATTTTAGCTACTCTTCATCATCAAATATTTTCTAGTGCTTAATATTGTAGGAATAGATGGTCTATAATTTACTTGAATTTGATACTAGACAAGCATTTTCCCAGGGACTTTAGAAGAACTTGCAGAAACAACCAAGGAATCTACATGCATGTTTTGATCTCTAGGAATAATAGTGATATTGAATGCTGAAAATAAATTTTCAATTGAATTCCAAATCTCATTCCTATAAGATCTTAGTCCGGGGTGCTTACTTTCACTGATTCCTAACATGTTTGACAATAAGTTTAGAATCATTGTATACACTTAAATTCTGCACCTTAAGACTTCTTGCTAACTCCAATCCTAGCAAAAAAGATTCATGCTCTGCTACATTATTAGTTACATTGAATTCAAGTTTGTATGATGTAATATTTTCTTTATCTAGTGAAATTAATACAATTCCAGCTCTTGCTCTTTCCTTTGAGAAAGAACCATCAAAGTACATTTTCCAAATATGAGTTCCAATGGTTTTAGGTTGATGAACAATGTTTTCAATAGTAAGTTGAGTATTTTGTGAATTATTAGCTGATAATTCAAAACACGCAAAGTCTTGGTCAACAACATAAATAGGATGATTCCTAGCTTGATCATATTTACAAACAGTATTCATAAATCTAACCTCTCTATATAACCTGAGATGCTCAACCCCATATACTAGAATAGTGGCATAAGATATATCCATTTGTATGCTTCCTCCTAATTTATCACAACAAGATCTTGATAACACCATGCCAAATTTGGGAGGAATGTTAGTGGCTACAATGTCTAAAACCACACTTTTTGCAGGGATCTGAGCTAAGGTAACCACCAAATATTTAATAAGTCCAAGACAAGGTACTTTCTTGGATGCAAAAGTGCAAATAACATGGTAAGTTATAGTGACTTCTAATTGCAGATGGTCCATGATTAATTTAGGCATCAGATTATGGGAAGCCCCAGAATCTGACATACAATTATATAAAAGGGAATCATGTTTTTTCATAGTCACATAAAAAGGAGGTACATTCTCATCTATCCTTCTCATCTATCATGTTAGAGCTAGGACCAAAAACTATTGAGGGTTTTCGTCATGCAGGCTTATGACATCCCCTTCAACATCCACACTAGATGACTAAATCCATTTAGAAACTTGGTTCTTATACCATGAGTTTTTTGACAGTTCAACTAGGGAAATTGGTATTTTAACTCTTTCTAGTTCTCTTTCAACATTAAAAGTTGTCGAAACAATTTTATAATTTTTTCTTGTTTAAGCTGTTTGATTCAATGGTTGAATGATTGTTGTCTGGGTTTCAATAGATTTTGATCTGAGGTTAATTTATAGTGGGACTTTTTGGAGGTCTACCAGGCCCTGATCTAGGTCTTTTATCATATCTCCAATTCAATTATGTAATTAGGAATTCAAAAAAGGCATGATATTTAGAAATTTGACGGGTTTCTTGATCTTGAGAAGATTGATTTAAAGAGTGAGAAACAATAGCATTATGTACATATGAATGATCTAGATTATTTATATATTCATAAATTAAAGTTCCAATGTCATCTAGTTGTTGGTCATTAATCATCAATAGGTGTTGTATTTTTTGATCAGTGTTCGGTCTATGCAAAATTTGAGTTTGAGGGACTCTTCTAAATTGATTTTGTATTCTAGTAACAGTTTGTTGTATCATTCTAGGCTAAGTTTAAATCTTAGAAATCCTATTAGAAATGTTTCTAAGTAATGATGGTATCTCATCTATCTTTTGATCATCATTTTTGGCTTTTGAAGAAGACCCTTGTTCCTTAGCTTTCATTTTTCTTTTAGGTTTTTCAACCTTGGCTTTAAGTTTATATGAAGTTGATCTATTAGCCTCAACTTCTATAGCATTAGTTTGCATGTCTTGTAAGGTAGTGGTTGTCCTTTCCCTAAGCATGACTGCAAAGTCATCATCAAAGGCTTTGGAAAACCTAACTTTTTTTGTTGTAACTAGAGGTTTATAATCAGGAGGCATCTTATGGTAAAGTTTATTGAATTGTTTAATGAAATATTCCACTAGTTCTCCATGGTCTATTTTAAGCTCTTCAAACTCTCTAAGATAGTAAACTGGATCCTTTTTAACACCTCATTGATTCCTGAATATGGTAGTTAACTCATTGCAAGAATGAATTGAATCAACTCTCAGTTGTCTAAACCAAATCCTAACGTTTCCCTCTAAAGACTGAAAAAATAATCACATATATACATCCTCAAGCTCTATGTTCAAATTATATTGAAAATCTAAAAATGCAACTAGATGATCTTCTGTAGAAAAATTAGTTTCCCTATTAAACCTGGCTAGGTGTTTCAAATACCCATCTGGAAAATTGTTGAGCTGGTTGGGAAGATGAAGGGAAGAATACCTAGCCTGAATAATAGGTTGAAAGGCCATATTTGAAGACGAAGAAGAGGATGATTCACTAGAAGAGGTAGGAGATGATGTAGCGGAGGATGAAGATGAATATAGTGAAGTTGTGGGTGAATATGGAGGTATAAAAGTAGGAGGAGGAGGAGAGGAAAGTGGAGGATCCATAAAAGTTTTCAAAGGTGTTTTAATAAATAACTTATAAACCTCTATTTCAACCTATTCATTATTTTCAAACAAAGGGTTTGAATATATAGAGAAGGTTTATTCAGGTTGGGCAGAAGAAGATGGAAATGTATAATGAGCGGGGGAGATAAAATTAGTTGGTTTTAGCTTTGGTAAATGTACATCTAGTTCTTTCGCTAACTTGGGTGAATCTGAAAATATTTCAGGGAGTTTGTATGATTCCAAAGATTGGACTAAGAGAGTTGACTGCAGATCAACTCCTTTAGATAACATTTCTGAAATCCTAGGTGCTAGATCAACCAAATCTAATTGGGATGGAATAGAGGTAAAGGGATCAGAAGCTAAAATATCTTCAGGCTGTAATGGTACATAAGAAGAAGCAAAAGCTTCAAGTCTTGTTCTCAATGAGGCCTCTCTCACTAGTCTCGCTAGATTAGATAAAGGAGATATAATTTGAGAGTCGGAGTGAGATTTGGTATGTTTTGAAGGAGCCATCTTGGTCTAGTGGACTCGTTAGGTGAATGATTTTAACCTACAATTTCTTTATACACCTTAAGGAAAAAGTCTTTAATCATTGTCCTAGGGAAAATAATTCAATTTTTGTCCCCAGCAATGGTGCGAGTCTATTGTTTTCCTTTGAGATGACGTTAGGTCAGTTAGTCATGCCAAAGCATATAAAACATTTTATTTGTTTTTAAAGTTTTTGGATGACAAATGTTATGAATAATTTGAAAACATGTGCTTAAGCCTTCACAATTACTAGGTTGGATGAAAGGGATTCTCTAGATATAATTAATTGATATAAAATGAATGAATAATAGAATCTTGATGAAATATAACATGCTAAGTATTTAGACAAAATATTTGATTGATTATAAGAAAATAATACAGGCAAACAACATTTCCCGTAGAACAAAATATATTTAAATGAATGCAGATGGGTGTGACAATTAATTGATGTCGAGGAATTTATGATTACATATAGTCCTATAAACTAGTCCCTAATTATTGTTTATAACTTCACAGGGGATTTAAGACAGAATCATACTCAGTATGATCTTACCCAAATATTTGCATAAAGACTTAAATATATGAAGAAAGACATAATGAAATAAGCACATAAGAAAACTTACTAGGAGACAAACTATAGAAGGCAAATTCAAAATCCTTTCATTAACTTGAAAAAACTCTCCAACCCAGTTACAATTCTATTCTCAAAGCTCATCCAATGGTTCAACCCTTAATAACTCGAAGGAGGAGTTATTTATACAAAATTTCTTCTAGGTATTTTTAAAACAAAAATGCAAAAATAGTACAAAACTACATGAATTTCAAAATTGCTAGGACTATTCTTTAGGAATTTGTTGATGATGTGGTCCCCAGAAAGAGTTGCCCATATGTATTTCAATTGTTGATGAAGGTTAATCGATAACTTCAGACAAGTGATCCCATCTGTATTCACTTGGTATAACAAGATTTACCAATTTCCTGTAAACTTCAACAACCTCGGTGTACTTCTCAAAAGTAGGCTTATTTAAAAAAATGTGTTTAATCTCATGCTTAATAGTCAAATCAAAATCTAAAGCTTCTAACATTCATTTTCCTGTATTATGACCCTTTATGCTTGAAAACATTTATTTATCAGTTGCTATAGTATAAAGCTTTTGGAAGTATTCTTCTAAACTGATCAACCTGTTATTTGGGACCACTAATCCTGGAAGTCCTCTTTGATTGAGTAAATTAAACTTAAAATTAAACCTTTGAACATAAATCTTCAATGCTTGGCACTTAGTCTCTAACTAAGTCATAAGGTTCCTTTTTTGCAAAACCTTCTTGATCTCCAAAATGGTTTATTTTCTGTCCAGAATCTCAATTTTCTCCAACTCGGCCCAGGGTTTTGAATTAAAAACTATGATCATGTCTATAGCTTCACTTGGTATTTCTTTAAGAAGTTTCTTCAATTCGTCAATAGCTATCTAACATCTATTTATAAGTTCCTCTTGCTAAAAAATGATATAAATGGAGGGCCATACTTCAGTTATGACCTGACTAATATCTGCCCAAATTCTTTCCTTGGCTTGGGCCAAGGTTTAAGACATTAATGACTCACTCTGCAACTCTTCTATCCTCTTGGTCAACCTGTGTGTTTTCTGCATTTCTTCAACATACAGAGTGTCATTTTTTTATCTTCTGAGCTTCTAGATTCTTAAATTTCTTATGAAGCCTTTCATTTTCTAGTTTTTGGTGAGTCAGCTCATCTAATGGTTTGTTCAAATATCCTACTGTTGATGTAGATTCTATTGTGGTTGATGTCAATTCCACTGATGCTCTGGACACTGTAATAGAAATAGATGTGATGGGAGCTATGACTAACTGAGTAAATTTATCTTTTTCCATAAGCAATTTCTCAATTTCCTCCTCCAAGGTCTTTATCTGTACAATCTTCTCAATAATTAATTTGAGCATTTATTCCTTGTGATGTTCACTTTCTGCTATCTCCTTGGTCTGAGGGTCCTCTATAGAAGGAATTTTGAGTTGCTTCCTCAATTTTGTAATATTTTCATTTTTCTTTTTTATAATATCTTATGCAGCTTTAACATCAGTAGGGTCATATCCAATTTTAATCACTAAGTATTCTAATGACTTGAACCTATTATCCTTTTCTAAAGATGATATCTTTTGAATATTCAATTGTGACTGCACATTTCATAGACCAGTTCTGAGTTTTGATAATTGCCATAATAGTATTGGTCATGGTAGAGAAAATCATCTCACCAGACTTCTTATGCATGTCCATTTGATCAATTGAGTGTATCTGATTAGCATCAAAACAAAATACAATCTTCTTGTAATTAGAAGAAGCCATGGGAAATGGCACTTGAGCCTGTAGAAAATCCATCTGCATTCTACCCTTCTCACTGTCAAAATATATCAACAACCTGTATGTGAAGTAGAAGTCTTCTTCCAAAATTGTGCATAAAATTTTTCCTTTGAAGCCTCATTCTTGTGCTTAATTTCAAGGAAATTAGTGAAGCTGTTTGGCTGCTCTGTTTCACTTGATCTTGCAGACTGGGTGATATCTAAAAAATTTTGTGAAGACAAAGAAGATGATGGAGTAGTGATTATAGGCTTTTCTGTCCCTATGGAAACCTGTGAATCATCCAAATTGATGATGATAGGCTCCTTCTGACCCTGAGTAGTAGTGCCTTTGGAGTCAATCCTTGACTTCTTCTGATAGTGAATGAATTCATTTTCTCCAACTGCTGATAATGAAGATCCTTCTCAGGGCCTCTTGTCCTGCTTGGTGTGAGAAGTAGGAGTATTAAGAGTAGAATGAGGTAAAACATGCTATTCTTGAAGTGTATTCTCCTCCCATTGTTCTTGATTTCTATACTTCTCATTGTTTGGTCTTGGTGTATGATTGTAAGGTGTGGTTTTGAGTTTCACCATTAAGTTTGAAATAATACTAAATGGGTCATAAGACCAAGTGAAGCTCAGTTGAAAACCCATCTATTTGAGAATTGCATCTACTTATAAACCTACTGATCTAGTATTACAAATGAATCATCCCACCTGTGCCTTTATCTTGAATTGATATTTCCTCTTCCCTGAAATAAAATGAATCTTATCCATATTAATCATTTTCCTAATATACTCCAGAGAGAAAATTCTCATTGGAACATATTTGGGCAATTTATATGGAGCCAATTGACAACCATATACTCTAATCTCATTATAGTTCTGGTAAAGATACTGGTCTCCTATTCTAGCTTGATCATTGAGATGGAAGATCCTTTTGATTTCTGCACTGATCCTAGGTTTGATCTAGATGTTAAGAAGTTGTACAACTGGGTGAGTGAGACAATCAACAAATTCTGAAAATATGAACTCAGTTGAGTTCTTCCTAATCAATGAGTTCCATTGTGTGACTGCTTGATTCACGTGTTGATCATCCTACTTGTGTAGAACAATAGGTAACCTATCTCCCTACTAAAAAATAAACATATGTACTAGCATAGAGGAGTATTTAAACACTCTTCAGTAGTGATATTCATCAATTTATCATGCATAGCTTCAACCAAGAATTTATTGTGATTATACATGAAGGCGGGTTTGTTTTCTTTAGAGGAAATGGAAAGATAACCTAGGATAGCTTCATCTACCCATTGATCTATTTGGTAGCCTAACAAGCAAGAAACTAGGGAAATAATGTGTTTAGCTCTCTCAAAGAAGATGGATGTTAGCTAGAGAGGATTCTTTTTAGGGAGCTCAACATCTTTAGGGAGAAAGATCTCAAAAATTTGAGCTCTTTTAGGGAAGGTGAGCTTTTGATATAGGTCCATTAATACTGCAGTGGAGAAAAAGTTGAGGGAATCGTTTTTAGGGATCAGAAGCATTTTGTTGATGATTTATGGGGTGATAAATATCCGAATGTCTCCATTCTGAGCTACCACAGTTCTCTACAAGGGGTTATACTTAGCTTGGCACCACACGAATAGATCAGGAAAAGGATAGGTTTGAGGGAACATGTACAGAGGCAGAATGGATTCCCATAGATTTATCTCATCCTTAGAGTCAATGTAGATGTGTTTTAGCTAATTATGTAATTCAAATATGTTGAATTCACATTTTGTGTCTGTAATTTTAAAATACTAGTCAGCTAATGGGATGTGGTCCAGGTCTAAGGCATCAGAGGCCTTCAGATTTTCCTGTAATGCAGAAGAAATGACAGATGGCTTTTCTTTCTTCTTAGGAGCCATGATAATAGAACTGTAATATAGGATAACAGAAAAAGAAGTAGAGATACCTTTAGATGACGTGTACTATTTGTAGGCTCGATAGTGGCATGAACTACAAAAATAGGAATAGTGAATTGAAACAGTGAAAGAGAAGTTTAGGAAAGCATGCATGATTGGGCGAGGGAATTATTTATGTCGAGATTAATTTACCATTACAAGGAAGTTGTTACCGATCGGAAGAATGCGCATATGTAAAGGGAGATCAATAATGAGAGGCAATAAATCAGCGACAACGGATAAGTGACACATGACATACAACAGTTGGAAGTGAAAGCATGAGGGATGTTATTGTTGACGTGGTATCAGGAGGCACGGGAAACAAGAAAGTGGATTTCGGAGTGGGGTGGTGGCAAGCGATAAGGAGTGATGCGGGTGTGAAACGTGGAGGTGGTGACACGTTAGCGGGGGGCCCGCATGGGTAAAATAACTTTTCACACCCCCTATGTCATTATCTAATATCATAGTGAGGGGGTGTGAAGTGGCTTCCCCATCGTTGATCTGGGTGGGGAATCGGATCAAAGTCGATTATTTCTTGCCTTTGAGTGCCTGATGATAAATCATCTTTGTCGTATATGACTTTGACCCAAAAGCATATAATGTTTATTTTCCTAAAATTAATCATCGTTTAAAAGGTAATTAAATGCTAATTAAAAACTAATCCAATTTTGGCGCATTTACATTAGCAATCCTTATTTTCCTAATTCACTGATTAATCCTAATCTAATATAACTTTGGAAAAATTTTGATCATATTAAGCCATTAATTTATCCTGTTCTATTCTGTCTTCTAGTGTTCGACCAAGATTAAATAGTTTGGTGAACTTATTCACTAATCTAATTCCTAAGTTTAAATGATTTGATTAAGATTAAACTATATGATTCAAATTAGGAGAAAAGTTTGTGGCTTGAAAACAAGCTGCACACAAAACCTTTATTTATTACAAAGAAATTTATTTCTATAAAGTGGCATTTAAACAAGCACACTTATACAAATTTTGATTTTCTTTGACAAGGTTTTATTTCATCTCTTTTATTATTTTCTATTTTTTCATAATTCCAAATTTTTCTTTATTTTTTTCATACCCTCTTTTATAAAAGAAAAACTAACCTATAAAAAATAAAGCATGTTACAACACCTTCTTTATTCATAATATATATGACACTTCATCTATGTCATTTTCATGAACTCAAAATCGGACCCGATAATCCATTAAGAAATTTTGACATAACATTATTTTTCATCCTAAGGAATAAAAGACGAGAAACCTAAAAATAAAATGTGTAATTCAAGCAGGAGGGAGGGGGTATTGACATAGTGGACATGTAGGGCTCAGGTTGAGGAATGGAAATAAGAAAAATTGGTGAAAAATATGGCAACATTCCATCTCATGGATTTCCTCCCTCAATTGAAACAACTCCCTGTAAATTACGCAGACACTCATATTTGTCATGTGCTGGTCTAAAACATTGATGAGAGGCACCCACTCCATCGCGATTCTCTTTGGCACGGGGATGCTTGCACCTGAAGACAATTCACCGTCATCCATACCAGTGGTGGTCATTCATGTACCTTTTGTAGGATTCTCGTCATCCCCTTCTTCTATTGGGGGATTAGGATGATGGTCGTCATGCCTTGGAAATGATATGAACGCTTAAAAAGTGAAAGGAAAAGGTGAAAGTACATCATTTTCCCCACTTCCCTCTGCAGTAATAGGGTGCTCTAATTGCTCAACAAAGGTTGTACCTCCCCCTGGACTTCCAATGTCATTTCCTATCAAAATGGTTCAAGAAGTGGGTGAATTTTGTGCCTACTCCTCCTCCTCATCTTCTTCACTAGAAGTACTAACTAGTAATGAATCAGAAGCCCCTAAACCATGGCCGAATTAACAGAAGATGAGGTACAGACAATATTTTGTGGTCTTTTGTCACCTTTGTTATTGTCTTTGATATATAATCTCATTACATAGGAAAAGTTCAAGAAAGCTTCAAGCCAAGAAATAGTGACTAATTAGAAACATTTAGCTAAAAGCCCAATACTAAATGATGAAAGTAATTATCCTCAAAAGAGAGTTGATATTCAGAAGAAGACAATGTTGCTATAACTTTAAAATGTCTTAAGGCAGAAACAAAGATTAAATTGTCTTGGCGAAATTCAATCACAATAAAAAAAACCTGGTTCTTGTTACTTGAACAGAGTCTCTTTAAAGAGTAGATCAGAAATTGCGTTCTGTTCCCCTTGAAAACATGTTGGGCCCTCATCAACAACATCGGTTGTGTTCAATTCTTTTTTTTTTTTATTTATCGGTGTCTTATTTCGAGTTTTATAGATGTTTTTTACTTTAGCAATGTCACATGCATGTGCGTCTATGTATTTTTTAGAATATGATATAAATATTAAATTTATAATTATAGTGATCTATTTTTAAAATTATTAATGTATCAAATTATTTAAAAATTAAATTTAATAATATATAATAGTAATTTCCTCTGGTTGAAGTTATTATTAGTGTAAAAAGCATTATATTTAAAAACATTTAATAATAAGTATGATAGAGATATAATAAGTTATTTTATACTTAACATGAATTTTAAGACATAATATTTTAAAAAAATTATCAACATTAGCAAAATAATCCAATATGAATTTAAATATAATTTAATATTATCTAAAAATAAAAAAATTTTCAAAACTAATCATATTTATATTTATAAAATTATGTTAACTCAAAAAAAATATTTTGTGTTTGCAATTAGTTAAATATTTTAATATTGTCTTCCTCCGGTAGTTCCATTGGCGATGGTCGTGGAATGAAGTCCTTACCAAACCGAAGATCTTGGGTTTGAATCTTGTGCTACCCTCCCCGTAGTTAGGGTGAATAGTGGACACATAAACTCGAAAATCAGAGGTCATATATATAATATATATATATATATATTATATATATAATTGAGAATAAACAAAATTATGATTAAAATTTTGCAATATAAATTTTAAATAAACCAACTTAGTCCTATAAATGGCCTGCAAACATTGATAGACATCAATCTATAATAAACATGAAAACGCACAATCTATGATACATCTCAAGTTTCTACGATAAAAAAAAGATAATAAACACTAACTAAATAATAACGTTTTAAATTACTACTACTACTACTATTCTTAATTATACATAAGTTAAACATTTACACATTTAAAAAATACTGAACATATACTTAACCATGGGGAATAGCCTCCACTCTACCATGGAGATTCCTAATCTGTAGGTAGGTTTGTTACAATATCATGGTCCAATACCATGACTTATCAATACCACATGCCAAAAAAACTACAACTCATTTCATACCATTTTTTTTTTAAATTAATAAATTTAATTAAAAGGGCAAAAGGGGGAGTTGAATTTCAACCTTTAATTTGTGTACCCTACTATGGATATTATAGAATATTTAGTGGATGCTAAATCAATACCATCGAACTAATAATTATATGATAATTAAATAAAAAATTTAGGGGTAATAATTAAATAAAAAAATTTGGAACCCCTAAATGTAAAATGGATCTTAATTTATAACTATTATATATATTTTGTATATGTTTCACATGTCTATAAATATTTATATTTCTAATTATACGTTTATTAATTAATTTTTTATATATGTCCACCCACAATAATATTCACTTAAGAGTGTTTTTCTCATACTATATGCTAAAGAATGACATTATTAAGTTTTTATATATTTTTGCTCACAATTATACTCCCTTAAAAGTGCTTTTCTCATACACTAATTGGATTGTATAAAGCCTATTGCATCAAGTATTTGTGTGGGAGGATTGTATAAGCTAAATGTCAAAAGTGCACCACACCAGGAATTGACATCATTTTCCATGACTACAATGGACTTATGGCATCAGAGGTTTGTCAATATTAACTTCAATGATCTGCTGCTTTTATAGAAAAGAGGTATGGTCGAAGGTCTTCCTGTTTTAAAATATGTTCATATTGATTGTGATGCATGTGCACTGTGTTTAAATATGGCAACAAGAATATTCCAATTTAATTTGTCCTTGAATTAAATTGTGAATTAAAATCGAATTTAGTCTTAACAACTACTTGGAAATAATTAATTTATTTATTTTAAATTTAATTAGTTGGAGAAATTCAAGTTTAGTAGTCTTTCTAAAGTCATGCAAGCGTTATCCCTTAAATTAAGGAGATAAGATTGAGTTATATTTGAGTTGTAATTAGTTAACTCAGTTTATTAAGTTAAGTCCAGTTAAACTAGTGCCAAACTGTTTGAGGAACTAATAGTGAGTTAACAGTTAGTTGATGCATTAATGCACTCAACTAGTGCTACTCCAATTAACTGAAGATTCCCCCATCAGAAACTCATGCATGTCTATCATGAGAAAGATCCAGTTGAGATTAAAGTTCTAGTGCCAAACTATTTGAGGAACTAATAGTGAGTTAACAGTTAGTTGACGCATTAATGCACTCAACTAGTGCTACTCCAATTAACTGAAGATTCCCCCATCAGAAACTCATGCATGTCTATCATGAGAAAGATCCAGTTGAGATTAAAGTTCAAGGGTAGTGTACTATCAGTTGTATGTGTTTTCTCATGGAGAAAACTCATGCATGTAGTCAAGGATTTATCCTTTAGGCTTTCCATTTGGTTGAAGGAAGATCATGCACAAGGAACATCGCAAGGAAATAGGAGCTTGGAGGGTAGAGAGGAAGGCTAGAGAAAAGCCAAGATTGCTTGTGAGCATCTGTGAGGATCGTACTTAGAGCTAGCTAGCTGTGAGAGCTAAGGCTTCGTATAATTCTTGTATTTTCACCATGTATGATAGTACAATATGTGGGGTTTTTAGTTGAGGATTTCCCCAAAGTATTATCATGTGTATTGTGCCATTGATTCTTCTTCTTCTGGTTATATTGTTCAGCTTGATCTTTAAGATTCTGCAAATTGATAGTAGAAGTAGGTTATAGTATTCTGCTTTGATTTATATTGCATTATTGGGTTAACCTATCTCAATTTTTTTTTACATGGTATCAGGGCTGGATTTGTAGAAATTTTCTACATGATATTGGAGTTGTGCACAATATACTGAAAAGATAATTCGAAGTTTGAAGTTTGGGGTTACAGGTGCAAATCGAATTCATCTCATACTTTAAGGTTATCCAATGGCGTTCTATGGCTTAAGACTCGAGTATGCCTTGGAAGGTAGCTTGAATTACATATCATGGGAAGATAGAATGGACACTATATTAGAATACAATGG
Source organism: Pinus taeda (assembly GCA_000404065.3). Lineage (NCBI taxonomy): Eukaryota > Viridiplantae > Streptophyta > Pinopsida > Pinales > Pinaceae > Pinus > Pinus taeda. The sequence continues at coordinate 25,739 of APFE030408240.1, forward strand.
CTTGAAGGAATTCATTGATCAAGAAATCTCAAAGCCAACTTCAGCTAATGCACAAGAGTTGGCTAAGTGGAAGAAGTGTGTGGCAAAGGCGAGATGGATCATCCTTGAGGGAGTTCAAGACCATATTGTCTTGAGTATCCATGGGAAGGATACTCCATCTTAAATGTGGAAGAAATTGAAGGACCTCTACCAGAATAGTAGTGACAAGAGGAAATTGGGGCTCAAAGATAAGATTTGAAGAATCAAGATGGAGAAGGGCGATACTATTTCCACATATCTGAACAAGCTCACCACCTGCAGAGATGAGCTTGGCAGTGTGGGAATAACTACTGCTAATGATGATATGGTGAGCTTCACTCTCCTTGGCCTTCCAAAGAGTTGGAATAGCTACTAGGACTCTGTGAATGGAAGGGAGAAACTACCGGATTGGGAACAATTGTTGTCAGATGATATGCAGGAGGAGATCAGGAAGAGCACATGAGATAGTTCTTCATCCAAGAATGATGATGAAGAAAATCTAGCCTTAGCAAGTAAGGCAAGGAAAGCGAAGGGGAAGGCTTCCCTTTTCAAATCGAGTTCTTCTCATGGAGGGAAGAAGGGTGACATGACTAAAGTAAGATGGTTTAATTGTCACAAGATGGAACATTATGCGGCTAATTTCCCATCAAAGAAGTCAAAGAAGGGATCCTCGGAAGGATCAGAAGGTGAGGTAGTAGCCTCTCAGTTCTAAATGGACTTTACCCTAATCGCATGCATGGTGTCATCGATGATGGGTTATGTCTGGTATCTTGACAGTGGAGCCTCATTGCACATGACCGGTGATAAAAATTTATTTAGTTCCTTGGAGGAGAAAGACCTGAAGATGTGCATAGAGATGGGTGATGATGGAAGGTATAGTGTTTCAGGAGTGGGCACGGTTGCTTTTCAGAGGGAGAATGGAGCTCCTCTCACCTTGACAGATGTGATGTATGTGCTTGGACTGAAGAAGAACTTGGTATTAGTCGCAATGTTAGAGGGAAAAGACTACGATGTCGTCTTCAGTAAAGGAAAGGCGTTCTTAAGACACATAGCCATGGGTCAGACCAAGAGGATAGGGATTTAGGTGAAGAATATCTATAAACTAGAGGTAGATGATTGTGCCACATTGAGTACAAAAGCAGAATTGGTGCAAAACCAAGACATTTGCGAGTTGTGGCACAGGTGGTTGGGCCATTTTCATCATGGGGCTTTGAAGATAATGCAATAGATATCTACAGGACTTCCCAAAGGTAAACTTGAGCAAATTGACACATGCAAAGGTTTTACCTTGGAAAAGTACACCAAGTCTTCCTTTCATGATCGAGACAGTCGAGTAGAGGCTATCTTAGAGCAAGTTCATACTAATTTGTGTGGACCATTCTCAACGACATCCATAGCGAAGAAAAGGTATTATGTGATTTTCATTGATGACTATTCTCGTAAATGCTAGATTTATTTCATGCAGAAGAAGGAATAAAATTTCACAAATTTTTGTGAGTTCAAAGCTTTGGTCGATAAAGAGTGAAGGAAGAAGATCAAGGCCTTGAGAAATGAAAACAGTGGAGAATATGTCTCTAAAGAGTTTAAGAACTTCTATGTAGTGGAGGGAATTAAACGAGAGTTGACAGCACCTCATAATCCATAGAAGAATGGGGTGGCCGAGAGGAAGAACATAACTATTGTAGGGGAAACACAGGCAATGCTGCATGACCAAGGCCTACCACTTCACTTGTGGGCTGAGGCATGCAACACAGCGGTCTATTTGCATAATAGAATCTCGCATTAGATACTTGGGATGAAGACACCAGAGGAAGCTTTCTCCAGTAATAGACTAGATGTTGGTCACTTCAGGATCTTTGGCTCATTAGTATATTTCCATGTGACAAAGGATGCACGGAAGAAGCTTGAGCCAACAACAGAGTTGGGGATATTTGTGGGGTACACTGATACACCTCACAACTATTGGGTGTACTTGCCTACCAGTCAGAGGATAGTGGTTCGCAGAGATCTCAAGTTTGATGAGCAGAAGGCCATGCAAGTTTCCCTTGAGAGGGAGCTCCAATTACAAGTTGTGGGGAAACTATAGGTTCCTAAGGAGGAGGAGCCTCAGATCGATGTGTAGCAGTTGCATGCATAGGTTCCATGAGTGGAGACATCCACTCAAGAAGATCCTTCCAGAGATGGATGAAAGCGCACAAGAGAAGCTGACAGATTGTTGGAGGATGCAAGAGAGAATGTGGGAGAACCATATTCTCAACATAGATAGAGGATTTCACCTGAGAGGTACACTCGATACATGGCCCTTACTGAGGAATGTGTTGACACTGAGCCATATTCCTTTAAGGAAGTATTGCAGTAGCTGATTTGTGTCGATGCTATGGTGGAGAAGTATGACTCATAGTTCGTAACAGTGTTTGGGACGTTGTTTTGAGACTGGAGAACAAGTCAGTTGTGATTTCCCATTGGCTTTACAAGGTAAAGCAAGCTATTGATGGTAGTGTGGAGAAGCATAAGGCAAGATTTGTTGCCTGTGGATTTTCACAGGTTGAGAGGATCATGTTGCTGTAGTATATTTCGACAGAGGAACAAGATGCTGACATTTTGACAAAGGCATTGTCAAAGTGTAAATTCAAGTTCCATAGAGATAGGAACAGGGTGCAAGATAATCCCTTTCTTATTGAGAGGGAGTGTTGAAGTATGGCAACAAGAATATTCCAATTTAATTTGTCCTTGAATTAAATTGTGAATTAAAATCAAATTTAGTCTTAACAACTACTTGGAAATAATTAATTAATTTATTTTAAATTAAGTTGGAGAAATTCAAGTAGAAGTCTTTCTGAAGTCATGCAAGAGTTATTCCCTTACATTAAAGGATATAAGATTGATTTATATTTGAGTTGTAATTAGTTAACTCAGTTTACTAAGTTAAGTCCAGTTAAATTAGTTCCAAACTATTTGAGGAACTAATAGTTAGTTAACAATCAGTTGATGCATTAATGTACTCAACTAGTGCTACTCCAGTTAACTGAAGATTCCCTCATCATAAACTCGTGCATGTCTATTCTGAGAAACACCCAGTTGAGATTAAAGTTCAAGGATAGTGTACTATCAGTTGTATGTGTTTTCTCATGGAGAAAACTCATGCATGCAATCAAGGATTTATCCTTGAGGTTTTCCACTTGGTTGAATGAAGATCATCCACAAGGAAAAGCATAAGGAAATAGGAGCTTGGAGGGTAGAGAGGAAGGCTGGAGAGAAGCCAAGATTGCCTATGAGCATCTGTGAGGATTGTACTGAGAGCTGGCTAGCTGTGAGAGCTAAGGCTTTTTATAATTCCTATGTATTTCCACCATGTATGATAATACAATAGTGTGGGGTTTTTAGCTGAAGCTTTCCCCAAAGTATTCTCATGTGTATTGTGCCATTGATTCTTCTTCTTCTGGTTATGTTCAACTTAATCTTTAAGCTTCTGCAAATTTATAGTAGAAGTAGGTTATAGTATTTTTCTTTTATTTATACTGCATTATCGAGTTAACCTATCTCATATTTTTGACACACTCGTAAAGTTGCACAGAGATGAATTTCATGTGAATACTAATAGAAGCAGGAGAGCTATACCCGAGCTGGTACACACATATCTATGCAGGCCTATGTAGACAATATTGTTAGGTGGTGCATATTATTTTTTAATGTTTATTAATGACTGTAATGGATTTACTTGGGTGTATTACCTCAGGAAGAAGAACCACACTTTTGAATACTTCAAGGAGTTCAGAAGTATGGTTGAAAGGAAGACAGGTAAAAGCATCATGATTCTCTGCTCGAATCAAGGGGGAGAGTACAAGAAAGCTTGTGTCCTCAAATACTACAAAGATAATGGGATACAATAGAAATTTACAGTACCCCACGCTCCTCAACAAAACGGGGTTGCAGAGAGGAGAAAATAACCCTTGTGGAGTGTGCTTGCAGTATGTTAATAGGTAAGAATCTTTCTAATGGGTTTTTGGTTGAAGCGATTAATATTGCCATATATATAAAGAATAGGAGTCCAAAAATAAGTTTAGATTTCAAAATTCCTTTTGAAACTTTATTTGGTTATAAGCCCACACTTAAGCATTTGAGAGTTTTTGGCAGTAACGCCTTTTCCGATATCCCAAAGAAATATAGAAACAAATTGGATTCAATGGCCATCAGATGTATTTTTGTTGGGTATTGTACAAAATTTAAGGCTTAAAAATGATTTA